>JAWZYT010005908.1:0-32846 GCA_034508575.1 Petrolisthes manimaculis | reverse complement strand
CTTGTTGTGAATGAGATTATGTATACAAGTTTTAAATGAACTGATTATTATGTGTGGCCATTTGAATATAATTAAGAGAGGTGCGTAAATCGTAAGAACAGAAGATGGTGGAATGAAGATAGAAAATCATAACTCCAGGAAGCACAAGTGTAAACAAATCTACACCAGGTAACCCAGATAAACAAACAAACAAACAGACAAACAGGTAATACAGATAAGATATATAATTCCAACACTTTATAACCTCATGATAACAGGGACAAAAATTTAACACACACATACTGGAATGGAGTTGAAATGTATATACAATCTCTTTAATGTAAACTGGCTAGAAACACCCACGTCCAATCGGAACAGGTGTAGATCTATTGTTCGGAGGGGACACACACACACACACACACACACACACACACACACACACACACTTTGATTCAGTAGTGGTATGCACGCTGGTAGGGGACAGGTGTGTGTGTGTGTGTGTTTTCGTTCGTGTCGGAGGTTGTGTGTGTGTGTAGGGGGAGTGGGGGTGGGTCCGCAGCGTGGGAGGGGTAGATTGTGTGTGTGTGTGTGTGGGGGGGGAGGGAGTATGGAGGAGGAGGGGCTGAGTAAGGAATGTGAGGGCCCAAGGCGTCAGGTTAGGCTTGTGTGTGTGACTGTTTCGGTATACAGACACTCAGACAGACACACAAACAGGTGGATAGTGAATGGGAAATAGGTATAGGTAGGTAGTTAGGTGTATAGGAGATAGCACACAGGTAGATATAGATGAAGATTAGCAGACATACAGGTAGATAATGATTAAAAGACGAGTAGACAAACAGGAAGATAGTGATTATAAAAAAGAGGGGCAGACAGACAGACAGACAGACAGGTAAACAAGTAGTGGATCACAGATGTATATATACCCAGATTAGAAAAAAAAACATACACAGATTGGTATAACAAGTAAATAGTAAATAAGTAGTATAAAACATTTGAAGTCCACAATAATCCCTTTAAAATTAATGTAAAGAGAGAAAAGAAACTCGAAAAAATATATATATATATATAAACTTCTATTTGCTCAAGGTAGTTACAGTGATTCCGTCAGACTTGTTGTTGTTGTCGTCGTCGTTGTTTGTTGTTGTTGTTTCGTGTTGAGGTGTATAGAGGAACCAAAATAGACCCGTAGCTACTTACTTCAGACACACTACACCGTTATGGCCCTTGGGATTTTTTTTCTTCTTTCCACATATGTACTGTAGGAAGTTAATGGTAGATAGGCAGGCAGACAGACAAATAAGGAAGTAGTGATGGAAGATACATACAGACAGACATATAGATAGATAGATAGACAGACAGGAGGAGGACAGCCATTCAGACGCGGTGATTTTGGTCAGGGTATTTGAGTATGTAATAGTAATATATCTTCTCAACTAGTTACTCTCATTAAATCGCATGTTATATATAGCTTGGGATTGTGTGTGTGTGTGTGTGAGGAAGGGGGGGAGGGGAGAGGAGGAATTCAACCAACCACAGACAGATAATCCGGAATGTGCCCGGGTGGTTTGGCCGGAAGCTGAGGGTCGAGAGAGATTATACGATGCAATAAATTAATGCCTTTGACTTCACCAGAATCATTAAAGGAGGTTAGGAGTCTGTCGGGTGATTTAGGGGCCTCAGATTCCTCCAAACCAATCCGCTAAAACTCCATCAGATTCTGTTTTGTGGAACAGTTTGAAGGAATTTGTAATCTTAAGACAGACAACAGCAGAAGGAAGGGTTTTAATTTAGAAGATGAGGAATTTCCACAACAAAGACGGTAATTTAGAAGAGGGCAAGTTGTGCGACCTCTGCCTTCCATTTAGAGACGTGTGTGTGTGTGTGTGTGTTTGAGTCTGTGAGAGAGAGAGAGAGAGGGGGGAGGGGAAGGGGCCGTGTAGAGTGAGGGGTGGTGGTGGGGTTAGGGGGGCAATAAATATACCCTCCCCCCTTCCATACCCGTTCCTCTGTGCTCCACCCACGAGAGATGCTGCGTCGCTGGTCAAGCATAAGGGCAGGACACTAGGGCATTGGCACGACGAGACCACTGGGGCATGAGTGAGGGGGGGTTTAGGGGGATGCGGAGTTACTGGGCACGGGTAGAGGGGGAGGAGGGGTCGGGGCAGTGAGGTAAGCTAGTGATAGGGTAGGGTGCCTGAGGTATGTTGTGGTGGTGGTGGGGTAAGGTGCAGTGGTTGTGTTGTTGTGTGATGGGGTAGGATAGTGTTCATGAAGTGTAGTGAGGGTGTATAGTGATGTAGGGGGGGTGAGGGAGGATTGGTATAGTGTGATATAGTGGTAAGAGGTTTGTAAGGTGTGGTTGTGCTAGAGAATTGTTTTGACGTGGTAGAAAGGATGTTTATTGTGATACGTAGACAACTTAAGAAAATATGGAATGAAGGGCAGACAGACATAGAGACAGACAGGCAGGTGGAGGAAGAGGAGGAGGAGAAGGAAGAAGGAGAAGGAGAAGAAGGAGGAGGAGGAGAAGGACGACGCACAAAAGAGGAGAGGGGGAGGAGGAGTGAAGACAAGGAAGGGTGACTGACTGGACGTACACTAGGACTGGACAGCCTGGGACCACAACGCATGACTCTTTGTTTGTAAATATTGGAGTGTACTGACTCGGGGAAAGAAACGTGTTTGTTTATAAACACATTTGACCCCTTTACCAACACTATAATAAAGTAGATAACATAGGAATACCAAAAAGTTAATAATAGTACGACCCGTTAGTTAATTCAGAGTTTCGAAATGTTAGATACAGATAGACCCAAATAAATATATACTTTTTTTTTTTTAGCCTAGTGATACAGTGTGAGGTGGATGGGAAATGGTTGACTGGGATTGTGGTAGGGAGGGACAGAGGTGGTAGTTGTGGTAGGGAGGGACAGTGGTAGTAGTGGTGGTACTGGCTGATACGCTCCACCGAAGCTGACAACGTGAGCTGACAACAGATGGCGGGGAACGGGGTGGGGTGGGGTGAGGTGAGGTGGAGAGGGTGGATAGGAGAGTGGGGTGGGGTGGATAGGAGAGTGAGTTTGGGAGCAGGAAGCTTATATAGATATAGAAGATGGTGGAGTAGGATAAGCAGAGGATGTGGAGAGAGAGAGAGAGAGAGAGAGAGAGAGAGAGAGAGAGAGAGAGAGAGAGAGAGAGAGAGAGAGAGAGAGAGAGAGAGAGAGAGAGAGAGAGAGAGAGAGAGAGAGAGAGAGAGAGAGAGAGAGAGAGAGAGAGAAGTGGAGAAAGAAGAAAGGAAATACAGTAAAGATAAGTTGAAAACGATAAATAAAATAAGTATAAAGTGGATAGAAAGATAGACAAGGATGATGATGATGAAGAGGAAAAAAAATGGGGAATACAGAATTACAGATAGGCCTATGTGAAAAAAAAGGAAAATGAACGAGAAGATGGACGAGAAAAAAACGATGAAGGAATTTAGGCTATCCAGAAGGAATATATATGTGGACTTGGATGTTTATGGATGGATGGGTGGGATAGGAACTGTTGTTAATGGTATTCTAGTAGCGTATAGGTAGAAGAGGTATAAAGGATAGGGAAGGGAGTGGACCTCGGTGGGATATGGGGGTGCATACAAAGAGAGAGAGAGAGAGAGAGAGAGAGAGAGAGAGAGAGAGAGAGAGAGAGAGAGAGAGAGAGAGAGAGAGAGAGAGAGAGAGAGAGAGAGAGAGAGAATATATATTAGTGAGAAAAGAAGATGAAAGAAAATACAATAATAGTAGCGTAATAAGATGAGAGAGAGAAAGAGAGAGAGAGGGAGATAAATATATTATATAGGAAAAAAGATGAAAGGAAAGATAATAATAGTAGCGTGAAAAGATGAGCTAGAGAGTGAGTGAGTGAGTGAAGAAGCAAAGATGGGGTGAGTAGTGAGAACAAAAAGAGAAAAGGTTCCTGGCTGTGTTGTGTTGTGTTGTGGCGAGGTGTGACATTGACATTGAGGTTCGTTCATCCCCTCCCCTTCCCCTTCCCCTCCCCCTCCCCCCTCCCCCTCCCCCTCCCCTCTCTCCCCTCGGCACTTTCCCCTTCCGTCGTCTCCCCCACCTTCCCACCCACCTCTGTTCCCTCTGCACACTTTCCCTCGTCCGTCATCCTCCTTGCACTACCTCGTTCGTTCGTTCATCCTCCTTCCTCAGGCACTTTTCACATTTCATCTTATACTTAATATTCCACTTATTGCTTCCCCTTCCATAATGTTCCATGCACCTAAACTCAATTCATCTTTCTCCCCCACTTTTCACTATTCTCTATCTCCTTTTTAATCACTACCACCTTCCTATACCATCTCTCTACCTTTCCCATATACTACTCTCCCTTTTCCCAACCCACTCTCTCTTCCACTCTCCCTTTCTCCAACCCACTCTCCCTTTCCCCAACCCCCTCTCCTCTTCCTTCCACTCTCTCTTCCACTCTTTACTCTCCCTTACCACTTTCCCCTTCCCTTCCCTTCCCATGTCACTTTAACCCTCCCTTTCCGGTCTTAGTCTAAATAGGAGCTTTTTCTTCCCCTCTTCCTGTCCCCTGCCTTTTTTTTTCTCCCTACTTATTTTTGTTGTTGATGTTTGTGTTTTTATCATTTGATCTACACACACACACACACACATACACATATATAATACACACACACACACACACACACACACACACACACACACACACACACACACAATCTCCATGCGTAGTTTCGTGTTCTGTATAATTTTAGCAACTGTGAGGATGCAGGTGTGTGGTGCAGATGTGGGAGCTCAGTGTCGGCAAGTGTGTGTGTGTGTGTAAATTGGGTCTGTCTGTGTTTGTTTTTACTTGGTCGTGTTGGTGTGTGTGTGGGGGAGGGGAGGAGGGAAGGTAGATAAATGAATGGATGTATAGAGTAGGGGAGGAATAGAAGAAAACAATAATAGAGAGAAAGGAGAAGGGTGGGAAAGGGAGGATAACAGTGAACAGGAAGGGAGGATGGTAATAGGAGGAAAGTAAAGGGGGGGGGGAGGAGGATGGAGAGAGGAGGGGGGGGAAGGGAAAGTGGTGACTCTGACACTGAATTGCTACCGGATGCTCCCCCCTCCCCCTTCCCCTCCCCTCCACCCCCTTCACCACCTGGAAGGTCGCGTTTCCTTCCTTCCCACCACCTGCCGTCGTCACCTGCCATCACCTGCCTTGCCGCCTCGTGTCATTTTCAACTATTCCTTTTCCGAAACTTCTCATGTGAATTAAGACACCTATGGTTTTCTTGTCACCTGTATGAAGTGTGTGCGTGTGTGGGCGCGCGTCAATGCATATGTGTGTGTGTGTCTTTGTTTATATATATGTGTGTGTGTCTTTGTTTATATATATGTGTGTGTGTCTTTGTTTATATATATGTGTGTGTGTGTGTGTATTTATGTATGTGTGTGTGGGGGCAATTTTCTGGTGTGGAATTGAGTGTGTTTGTGGTGTGCGTGATGGCCCCAGAAAACAGGAAGGACTCAAGACAAAAAGAGAGGATAAAAATAACGACGATGGTGAAGAGAGGAAGTGGAGATGCAACAACACCAGTATAATATAAGATAATTAACCCAGAGGAAGATTTGATGATTTGAGAGGAAAAAGAAACGTTCATAAATTTGGCTTTACATTTTCTCCTTCCACCTTTGAAAAAAATGTGGAAGGAGGAGGTGGTTTGGTGGAGGGAGAATGAAGGGGATTGAGGTGGAAGCTATAGGGAATTGAATGAGGTTGTAATAGAGTGAATGGGAACCGAAGGAGAACGAGAATAATTAAAGGAAGATTGAAGGAAAGGAATAGGAGGAGTCAAGAAAGAGGTGAGACGAGGGGATTGGAGGGACAACAACAGACGTCAAGGTGAGGGAAGAATAAGGGGAGCGAGGGGAGAGGAGGGAAGATGAAGGCGAGTCAAAGGCAAAGGAGGGGAAGGGAAGGGGAGGGGAGGTGAGTATAATATAAGGTGAGGGGAGAGGAGATGAAGGGGAATCAAATGCGAGGCGAGGGGAAGGGAGGGGTCGTTGGAGGGGGGGAGGGGGGGAACTATCAGCCAGCAGTGGTCTAGGGGTTGAATGGCCACGTGTCCTTGGTTGTTGTTGTTATTGTTGTTGTTGTTATGGTGGTGGTAGTGGCTAGTTTGTTGCTGGTGGTGGTGGTGGTTTTTCTTGTGGTAACGAGGGCGTGGTACCGGTAGTCGAAGTAGTAGTAGTAGTAGTTGTAGTAGTAATGGTATTTGTGGTTACTTATTTGGTCATTTCTTTGGTATTTTGGTAATGATTGTTTTTACTATTAATTTTTTGTTAATTGTTGTGATTATGATGATGGTGTTGGTGGAAATAGAAGGGGGTGATGTTGATGTAGAGATGGTATTTATTTTGATGTTTATAGTGGGGTAGTGTTTTGGTAATTATGATGTTAGGGTAGTTAGTTATTCAGGTGGTTGTGGTTTTGTGTATGAAGATTGATCAGGTGTTGTGGTTGTAGATAATATAAAGGGTAAGAGTGTGGTGGAAGATAATAATATAAAGGATAGATAGAGGTGTTGTGGTTGTTGATAATAGTTTTGTTTTCATGGCTGCGTAGTTGTGGTGATGTTAACTTCACTTGGTAATTATTATGCTGTGATGCCTTTTTGTTTTGTTGTTGCTGCTGTTGTTGTGGTGATTCTTAAGATAAAGGTAATGGTGATGATGTCATGGTTACTCGGCTGTGATGAAGGATGAAAGTGTTGCCTCGTAATAGATGATAATAATAATAGTAGTAGTAGTTGTGATTGTGTTGGTAAAGTGTAGTACTTAATATTAATAGTATGGTAGTTACAATATAGTCGTGGTTGTATTTGTGGTGTGGTTGAGTGGTAGTGAGTTATACTTGTGGTGTGGTTGTGTGATAGTGAGTTATATTTGTGGTGTGGTTGTGTGGTAGTGAGTGAGTTATATTTGTGGTGTAGTTGTGTGGTAGTGAGTGAGTTATATTTGTGGTTGTGTGGTAGTGAGTGAGTTATATTTGTGGTTGAGTGGTTGTGTGGTATGGTTCTGGTGTGGTAGTGAGGTGTGGTGGAGCAGGCTTGATGGTCACTGGGTCATTGGCTCCAAGGAAGGGGTGGGTGGTGGAGGGAGGAGGAGAGGAAGGGAAGGAAGGGGATGTGAGGAGGATAAAGATGAGGGAGGTGGCAGTGGAGGGAGTTTTAATGGGTGGGAAGGTGGTGGTGGTGGAGGGTGGGAAAGGGGAAGTGGATGGAACGAAGAATGTAATGTGGTTTTAGGGTATAGGGATTTAATGTTTAGGTGTTGTTGTTTTTGTTGTTGTTGTTGGAAGACGGTGATGTTTGAGATGTATACAGTATAGATGTAGATGTTGTGGGGGGATGAGATAGTTAGTGGTGGTAAAGGTGGATGTGATGATGTGTAATGAAGTGGAGATGATGGTGATGATGATGTGATGTTGGTCTAGGAATGTTAATGAGGTCAGAAGGCGAAGGAAGTTTGTGGTGGAGGAGGAGGAGGGTGGTGGAGAGGGCTTATGATGTGGAGGTAGGTGGTGGTGGTGGTGGAGAGGGCTTATGATGTGGAGGGTGGTGGTGGTGGAAGTGGTGGTGGTGGTGAGGGCTTATAATGTGGAGGGGGGTGGAGGTGGTGGAGAGGGTTTATGATGTGGTGTGCAGTGGTGGATGTGATTTGATGTGGAGTGGTGGAAGGATGAGACGTTTGGTGGAAGACTCTGACCACCACATCCGGGGGGAATGCTCGCCGGTGTGCACATACATACATACACACACATACATACACACACACAGGTACAATGATACGTCAACACATGGTTACACACACATGGACAAAGAGGTATATTGACAGACACAGGGACAGGGGTACACACACACACACACACACACACCGACCGCAGACAAAGACATACGCACATTGGTTTACAAACGCTGCATCACACACACACACACACACACACGTAATCATCCTCACACCTGAACACACACACACACACGTAATCATCCTTATGCTTGTACACACACGCATAATCATCCTCATACTTAAACACACACACACAGACACGGTTTTTATATGCGATATCGAGGAAGAGGAGGCTCAAGGCGTATCGTGTCGGCAGAAAAATACCTCGTACCATTGTTAGAAAAAGCCAGCCCCTACACCCTGGCTCTACACACACATACACACACACACATACACACACAAACGAGACCCACCTTGTCTTATATTTTTCAGGGTTTATTTACATGTCGAAAATACCACATTACATTGATGCTTTAGTTTGTCCAATTAAATTTAATAATAATAATAACAATAATAATGATGATGTTGATAATAATAATAATAATAATAATAATAATAGTAATAATAATAATAATAGTAGTAATAATAATGATGCCGCCATATCCTATTGGGTATAGAGATAAAAATTAGGGTGGTCCATTATTCATGAGATGTATATACGTAAAATGTAAACAAAGTGACCGAGGCATGTACTGATGGGTATCTATAGTAACCCATGTTTGACCTTCATTTACTCTCTCTCTCCTCTCTCTCTCTCCTTTCTTTCTCTCCTTTCTCTCTCTCTCCTTTCTTTCTCTCTCCTTTCTTTCTCTCCTTTCTCTCTCTCTCTCTCTCTCTCTCTCTCTCTCTCTCTCTCTCTCTCTCTCTCTCTCTCTCTCTCTCTCTCTCCTTTCTCTCTCTCTTCTCTCTTTCTCTCTCCTTTCTCTCCTTTTTCTACTTGCTTTTTCTTCATTTTCTCTTCCATCTCTTGGGAACTCTTCTCTGCTCCTCTTCCCATCCTCTTCCCTTGTTTTATTTTCGTATTTACCCTCTCTTCCTGTTCCTGTCTTTCTTTTCTTTCTCCCTCTTTCCGTATTTTCCCGTCCCTCTTCTTTCTCCCATCTTTCTACCCACCCACTCCCCCCTCCCTCTGCTGACCTTGCCCTCAACCCCACGCCCTTCTTTGTCCTGTTCATTCCCCCCTTCTCCCCTTCACTTCTCTCCCTCCCCTTCCCCCTTTTACTCCTCCCTCCCCTTCCCCCCTTTTACTCCTCCCTCCCCTTCCCCCTTTTACTCCTCCCTCCCCTTCCCCCTTTTACTTCTCCCTCCCGCCCCTTCCTCCTTTTACTCCGCTTCTCTCGCCTTTAATTCTTCTCTCCCCCAGCCTTCCTTTCCTGCCCTCTCATCCTCTCCTCTTCATTATCCTCCGTATCTCCATTATTCCTCTATTCACCGTCTTCCCCTTATCCCTATCCCATCCCCCTTCTTCATTCCCTCCCTCCCTACCTCCCTATTTTATTTCTTCCCTCGTCTCCGTTCTCCATTTACACTTCATAAAATTTCTCCCCTTCCTCTCCTGTCTTCCGCCACTCTTTGATCAACTCTACTCCCTTGTTCATCCTTTTCATATGCATTACCGTACGTGAGTCAGACAGGGAAGGGAGGAGGAGGAAGGAAAAGAGGACCAGGGAGAAACGTGTAGGGGAAGAGAATAGGGTGTGTGGGAGGAAGAGAAAGTTAGGAAGAAAGGGAGGGAGGGAGGGAGTAGGAGTGGGGGGTGTTAGGGGAATGAAATTTATGCTTAATGTATATACGTATGGGTGGTGGTGGGGGGGTAGGGAGGGGAAGTAGATACAGACAGGAAAGGGGTTTGGTTTTGTAGGGGGAAGGAGGGAGGCGAGGAGAGAGGAGGAGGGACGAGTGGTAGAAGAATGGAAGAGGGTTGTACCAGGCAAAGTGTGAGTTGAAGATCGTGGGAGATTATATGGTTAGAATGAGAGAGAGAAAAAGGTTTGAATAAGATGATGGAAAGGCAAAAAAAAAGTTTATGAAGAGGTGTGAAAAAACGTAGTGTAAAAATGAAGATGTTGAAAATGATACAAGAAACACGGATCTGAGAAAGTGGCAAAGAAAGGAGGAATAAGATTTGATAGAAGTGGAAGAAGTGGATGATGATGAGGATAATTTAAGTGGAAAACGGAGCCAGAGGGAAGAAAGTAAATGGAGAAAGAAGACCGTGGAAGGAAGAAAGTGGAGGAGGGGCCCCCAACTCCACCTACCTTACTCTGACCCTTATTTCCATAATTATTCCTCCTTGTTGGGCAAAAACGCATTTGGCCAGACGTGGCGAAGGTCGGGCGATGGTGGTAGTTGTGGTATGTCCTGATGTTGGTAGTTGTGGTTGTTGTGATGGTGGTTTGGGGTACAGTTATTTATTATGTTGTATGTGGTTGTGGTGATGTGATTTGATTTGGTTGGTATTTTGACGGTGGTGGTGGTTGTAAAGTCATGGTTTTGATGGTGGTAGTTGTGGTATAGTTTAATGGTTGTATATGGGGGTATTATATTATGTCTTAGGATCATAGTGGTTGTGGTTTATTCCGATGGTGGTAGTCTGTGGTATGTTGTGGTATTGTAGATAGTCGTAGTAGTTTTGGTACACTTCTGATGTGGTTGAAAATTTAGCATAGCAACAAACGAGTACGTAGCAAAAAATATGTGTCCAGTTAAATCGTCAGAAAATTTTCAAGAGTAGCTAGCCTAATGTCAAACTCGTATATCACTATAAATCCATTCAGAATCATTAGACACGGGCTGTTATTTTAGTATGGATAACACCAGACAATTATACACGATGGAGGGAAGACGTTCAATACCAGAGAGTGTGGTGATGGATGTGGTGTGATGGTGTGGGCTGGACTGTTTTGGTATTGGTGTGGTATGTTGACGTGTTAATGGTGGTGGTGGTGGTGTGTTATGGTAGGGGTGGTTGGCTGGGTAGTGGTGGTAGGGAGTGGTAGTGGTATGATATGGTAGGCTGGCAGGGTAGTGGTTGTGGTAGGCTAGTAGTGATGGAGAGGGGTAGTGGTAGTGTGTTTAGTAGAGTAACTGTTGGTAGTGGTATGATATGGTAGTGGTATGTTAGTGGTTGTGCTATAATATGGTATGTTGGTAGTGGTGGTAGTGTCATTGGTAGTGGTAGTGGTTGTGGAGGGTAGACAGAGGTCAGACATGGCTGGTATTTCCTTCAGGAGAGGTAGGTGGCCAAGGGGTCAGGTTTGAGGAATATTGGCCACCTCTGTCTTTCTTCATTGGACGGGGCTCTTTACATCTCCAATTTCCTGTCCAGTAATACACACACACACACACACACACACAGAGGCTTGTATATACACACACACATACAGTCAGGCTAGTATACACACACACACACACACAGCCAGGCTAGTATACACACACGCACACACAGTCTAGTATACACACACGCACACACACAGTCTAGTATACACCTACACACACACATACGCTAGTATACACACACGCCCACCCACCCAGGCAAGTAAACACACACACACACACACAGGAAAGGAGAGGAATTTGGTCAGCTTTACCTTCAATAATAATTCCTGTTCATTTCCCAAGCACAAACCCAACATACATGCATACATACATACAGACACCACCACCAAACCCAGACCCACCACAGACAACAAAGTACAAGTTTGCAGTTGAAGATTTGTGAAACAGGTTTTATAAGCCAGTCGCAATCCATAATTTTTAACCTGCCCCCCGGAGTATATACGTATCAGTGGAATTAAGGACCCTGTGGTGATGTAGTCAGAAAAGTGGAGGTTAGTGAGTCCTTCAAATATTGCCACGAAACACCAATTATATGGAAGGAGCTTGTTTCATGGCATAGTCAATAGGAATCAGAAGCCTCCAATTTTCATACACGAACACGGGGTCCTTAAGGGGTAATATTTATTAGCTTGGTGAACTGGAGGGCCACACTAATTCCTCCAAACAGTGCCAGCAAACAGACCTGGACCTCAGTGTTTGTTACTCATGGGAGGAGGATCTGTTTCGTAGTGGAGTTTAGGTGGAATTAATAGTCCTCCAGTTTTCCCCACACAAGTGTTTGTTGCCTCTTTGTTTGATAGGTAGTTTAGGATTCTGTTTACGTACAAAGGAATACACAGTACAGACCTCTTCAATTATCTGCATGGAAAGAGCATAATTATTCAAGACGGAAAATATAGGTTCTTTGACTTCACGTGGTTCATCCGGGGCAGGAAAAAAAGTAAAAGAAAAAAGCATGAGGAATATAACGAGTAAAATGGCTAGGCATTATATAAACAAAAACACAATTTGAGGTAGATGAAGCCTGTCATGATAAAACTCTTCACTTAACTGCTGCTTCAAGTGATTGGCAGCAGCAGCTAAACGTTGTCGAGTAAAAAAAAGTTCCTCCTCAAAATTAATATAGTTCTAAGATACAGAATCATGATTGTATTAAGATTTTACAGCAACGATACAATATAAACAATGGAGTGAGTAATGTGTTGGTGAATAGTTAATACCTTCATGCCGCATATCTTTCCGGCTTTGGCTATTATTTTGTTCCCGTGGCGTGGCGTGGCGTGGCGTGGTGTAGGGTAGTTTATAAAGCTTTCACTAAAATACAGTCTATTCATAAGATTTAGCCGCGTTACTTATGAGCGTCGAGCCAGGCTGTATAGTGGCCCTGGTGTGACTCAAAATAGTTTCCCATACCTATCCTCTATTACGAATTTTGTATGTCATTTATAGTCGTACGTTTTCTGTGTTAATAGTAATAGTATGCAGGTTTATATTTATACGTACGAGACAACTTTTTTTTTTTACGACTATCATCAGAAGTTATTTATTTTTTAGGAGTTTAGAATAATGCTAAGAATGAAACGGGTATCATCTCGGTCGTAAGGGAGGGAGAGAGAGAGAGAGAGAGAGAGAGAGAGAGAGAGAGAGAGAGAGAGAGAGAGAGAGAGAGAGAGAGAGAGAGAGAGAGAGAGAGAAAGGTACACAGTTTACACTCGAATGATTCCACCCTTTATATTATGCAAATTTTATACCATCTTCACTTGACCAGTATACATAGTGAGCCATAAGGGTCTATGTTAATCTGTGAAGGGTATATACAGTAGGCTAGACGGGAAAGGACAGTAAAGTGGAAGGATACATATAAAACACCATGTTGATGAGTTACACGAGTCGGAAACATAATTTGAGGTTGCAATGTAAGATCAAAACAACATATCTAATGCTGTGTTGTTTGTTGCAATGTGTAGGATGAATAATAATAATGATATTGTTGCCGGGTGTAGAATTGGTCATTTTAGTGTTGCAAGACCAAACCAATATAACTAATGAATGGTTTGTTGTCTGTTTCAGGGTGTAGGATGAGTCTTAAGTGTTGCAAGGTCAAACCAACATATATTATAATGGTGTGTTTGTGTTGATTTAGGGTGTAGAATTAGTCACAGGTGTTGCAAGGTCAAACTAACTTACATAACTAATGATGTGTTGTCTGTTGTTGTTTCAGGGTGTAGGATGAGTAATAATAGTGTTGCAGGGTGTAGAATTAGTCATAGGTGTTGCAAGGTCAAACTAACAATATAACTAATGGTGTGTTGTCTGTTGTTTAAAGGTGTAGAATTAGTCATAGGTGTTGCAAGGAAGGTCAAACTAACAATATAACTAATGGTGTGTTGTCTGTGTTGTTTCAGGGTGTAAAATCAAGGCTCTCCGCGCCAAGACCAACACTTACATCAAGACGCCCGTGAGAGGAGAGGAACCCGTCTTTGTGGTTACTGGTAAGGTCCTTCTTCTTCATCTTCTTACCTTCATAAGCTCACTCACTCGCTCCCTCTCGACTGGACCCCCTCACTCACTCTCTCTCTTCTCGTCTGAACCTTTACTCATCTCACTCTCTCTCTCTTCTCGTCTGAACCCTTACTCACTCTTATCTTCCACTTACTCACTCTTCTCTTTCACTCACTCTTCTCATATGAACACTCGCTCATCTCCTTAGCTTCCCCTCACTCACTCCTCTTCCTTCAGTTATCTCTCCCCTCACCCTTCTCTCACATGGCCCTCCTTTCCCTTCCTTCACACCTTCCTCTTGTCACTAACCCGTGTTCTCACTCACCATTTTCATCATCTCCTTTCCTAACTCGATATATTTCTGACCTTTCCTTTCTCTCACCTAATGCCTCTCCATCTATTTCTTCCCTTCACTCACACTCCACCTTTCCCCCTAACTCTTCTTTTAAACTCCTCTCTGATTTTGTGTCCCTTCGTCTCTCTCTATCTTTATATCTGTGTGTATGTGGCGTGCGAAAGGGTAATCCTCGACCACTCGCAGCCGATGCCTTTCTCTTTCTCTTCCCTGGCAATTCTCAGTTTCCCACCAGTTGTCCTCTCTTTTTATTATTATTATTGTTATTATTATTATCATCATCAATTGAAGGCTTCCTTACATATATTAATTTGAAATCCTAACTAGCATCTATTTCCTCCACAAACCATACCACCCATAAACGACAACATATTCCTGTGGTATTTTTTAATCTGACTAACTCCAGATGGTATAATTAAAGGAGCACAAGAGAAGTTACATATGAGAGTCAGGATCCAACCCTCACTCACCCAAGGCTTTAGTTATAGACTGTACCTCTAATTATTATGTTCAGGTGTGGGTGGAGTTGAGATTCTTTTCCATTTGTTAGTTGCAGTTAATTTTTATTTTTAGATTTTTATTTTTTGTCTCTTCGTTACATCATTAATTTGTTTCTTCCATGTTTTTGATATCTCTCTTCCCATTCACATTGTCTGTACCTCTACCATCTTGTCTTCTCTCATTCCATTCACTTTCCTTTCTTCATTTTGTCTTTATATTCCTTCTTTCTTCATTTCTCTTCCGTCCTTCCCCTCCCATCCTAACGTCATTCCTTCTCGTGCTTCCTCCCGCCCCTTTTCTCTTTTCGTCCCTCCTTCCCCACACCCCTTTCACCCTTCTTGTATTCATTACCTCCCCCCTTCTCCCTACATGGGTCAAGGTGGGAGTGGAGGAAGAGTGGGGGGAGGGAGAGATGAGAGGGGCGTGGGTGGACTTGGTCTAGGTTTTTTGTGGTGTGTGTGTGTGCTGCCTCACCTTCTGCCTTCCACTCTGCCTCGCCTTACCTCACCTTTCTACCTTATCCCAGCCTCACACCTGACTTGTACTCTCTCGCAGCACACTGCTTTCCACTCTTCATCACTACCCTACCTTACCACTTTGGCAGAGCATCCCTTCCACACAGCACTATACCTTACACCTCCCTGAGTCCCCCTCCCCCCAATCTACCTTTAGGCCTGGAGTTCATAATGGTAATATTATGCTGGCACCTTGTTCCTGGTAGGCTGGGTCACGCATCACCTTCAGTACACCACACGCTGGACACAACACTAGACAGAACACTAGACAGGACACATAACAGGGCATAACACTAACCAGGATACAGAACACAGGGCATAACACTAACCAGGATACAGAACACAGGGCATAACACTATTCCTGGCACAACACGGATATGCGGTTAATCGTTCTAGTCAAGACATGAGATATACAATTAGAAATGAAACAAAACAAAACAAACCACTAGTAACTATAAAAAGCATGGCAGTTACTGACACATCACAAGTCAAAATACAAAACAAACAGGACATATCACCCCAGTAAACGAAGAGGGAAGTTAGTGGGATAATGATACAAGGATGAGGGACTTGTAAACAAACGTATGATGAGAGAGAATGATAAAGACGGAAGAGACGAGGATGGTGATTACAGCTATAAAAATGTGTCAAAACAAAGGGAGAGGGAGGTGAAGGGATGTTGTTCTGAGGTGCAAGAGTACGAGAGAGATGATGTTCCAACACAGCCATATATGGTAGTTTGATGATTTGACGGGTGTAGCTAGCGTCTATTCCCTAACTCCCTTCCTCCCCCCACCCTCCCCTCCACATTACTATTGTGGCCCTCCATTTCTGTTTATTTCATGTTCACACTTTATCCTTAGGCTACCTTTCATCACTCTTCTTACTCATTCCTCCACCATTCCCCATTCTTATCTCAGTGTATTCCTCTAGTTCTTATTCTGTTAAATATAATACATGATTGCAAAGAGAAGTGTAAACCTTTACGTATTATATAACCGAGATCAAAAGTATATTTATTGATGTTTATACCTGTGTATGTGCCCTACTTCTAAGACAGAATAATGTTATTTTGTGATTGGATCTGATAGTTTACTACCCACAGGTCGCAAGGAGGATGTTGGTATGGCCAAGCGCGAGATCCTGTCAGCGGCGGAGCACTTCAGCCAGATCCGAGCCTGCAGGAAGAACAACTTAAATGGATCCATGGCCCCAGGTCCCCCCACCAATGTGCCTGGCCAGGTAACCATCCAGGTGCGGGTGCCATACCGTGTAGTGGGATTGGTGGTGGGTCCTAAGGGTGCCACCATCAAGAGGATTCAACAGCAGACCCATACCTACATTGTCACCCCCTCTAGGGACAAGGAACCTGTGTTTGAGGTAACAGGACTGCCTGAGTCGGTGGAGCAGGCCAGGAAGGAGATTGAGGCACACATTGCCATGCGCACTGGTGGCCTGCTGGACCAGGATGAGCCTGCAGCAGCTGCTGCGGCCGCTGCTGCTGCTGCAGCAGCCGCTGCCAATGCCCGCCACCATGCAGATTTCCCACCACCATCACATGGCTTGGACACACTGTTCTCATCTGGATCATCGGAGCTGGTGTCCTCACTCTACAAGCTCAACAACTCCTCGCTCAATGGGCTGGCCTCCATCAATGGTTCTGGCCTCAACAGTCTTTCCAATGGTTCCTCCCTTAATGGGCTAAATGGACTGGGTGGGCTTGGTGGCCTGGGAGGGCTGGGAGGTCTCAATACCCTCAACACCCTCAATGACCTCAACTCTGCCTTCAACCTGCTGGGTGATGCTGGGACTTCTCTATTGGGTGGCTCCTCCAAGACTGCCACTACTACCGGCCTTGACTCATCCCTCTTCTCCTCCTTCACCACTGCCAATAACCCCAATGGAGTAGGTATCAATAAGCTGGGTGGGGATGTGAACGGAGGTGGCAACCTGGGATTGTATGGTGTTGATGAGGGCCTGGGGTCACTGGGATCCTCCATGGGGTCATCCCCTTCCTTCGACCCGGCCCCTTCCAGCATCTGGGGTGAACTGGGTCGCAACACTGTCAGCTCCACTGTCAGCTCCAGCTCCTCCCTCTCCTCCACTTTCTCATCCTTGTCCTCAACCCTGTCCTCATCACTGACACGCAGGTCGTCGTCGGTGTCTGGCGCCTCACCCCCTTCCTCACGCCTCTCTCCTTCCCTGGAGCCACACCCTCCTGCCCGCCGCACCAGCTCTGACTCTGCCCCTGGCCTGGCCGCTGCTGCTTCACTGGTTTCCCTGAGCTCTGCCCTGAATGGTGGTCTTGGGGGATTGCCCAACTCCTCTTCACCAGCCTCATCCCCTGCCTCCACCCCAGACCTGAGCAGCTTCCAGGTCGCCAATGGAGAGGACAAGAAGAGGTGTGTAACGTGTTGCGAGAGTGAGGTGGTGGCAGCATTGGTCCCCTGTGGCCACAATCTCTTCTGTCTTGACTGCGCCAACAAGCTGGTGTCTGAAGCAGCTGAGTGCCCCATATGTCGGGTCAAGGTGACACAGGCCATCAGGATCTTCTCGTAACCTGGCTCCTCAATAGCTCCAGGGGCACCCCCAGAGTATTATCTTAACATAATGAGGAACTTTTTTATCAAAGTATTGTAAAGATATTTTTATTTCAAATTTTCTCTTGGAGTGTAAGGCATTTTTTATGAGTGTGACGCGGGTGGTGGCGGCGGCGGGTCCTTCAGCCGCTGTCAGGCTGTGTCCTGCAGCAGCTGTCCAGCTGTTTCAACAGCTGTGTCAGGCTGTGATATCGGACTGCCAGGGGTGTCTTGCCCCGTCGCCGATCTCCAAATGTTTCCTGGTCCTGGGGCCGGTCCGGGCGGGGGGCGGGCAGCGCTAGGCAACCCTGCCCTACCAGATCTGAACTTCTGCCCTGCCCCGTCCCCCGGCCGCCTCACAACGAATGCTACATATCCTCACCAGCTCCCTGTGAGCACCACACCGCCCACCACCCACCACCGCCCGCACCCGCCCCCTCACACCAGTGGGCCCGGCGGGCGCCAGGCGGCCAGTGGCAGGCTGAGGGTCGGGCTCCCGGGACAACCCAGGCCAGGCACATGACCTCTTCCTCCTTCCCCTCTCCCAACCCCAACCCCAACCCCAACCCCACCCCACCCACCAGCCGCCACTGAGCCTCCTTGAGTGACCCTTGCTTGAAATGAAGCAATACAGTGATATTATCTTAGTCATAGTGCTTTATCTAAGTTCTTTGCTCATTATTGATATATAAAGAAATAAAGACTATGAAATGTGAAAAATGAAAACTTTATTTTGTATAGTGAAGAAGAGATCAGTATTCTAGGCCAATCTTTGATTTCCAATATATTTAATTATCATCGCATATTTGTGATAATACCATATTTGTTTTTTTCTTGTCGGATTCGAAGGACCCACCGCCGCGCACACTTCATACCAACCTTTTTGTACAAGTGTCTGAGGCAGGGCAGTCTAGCAGGGGTAGGGTGGGGCAGGGGCAGGGACAGGGACCACCAGGAGCAAAACATAATAAAAAGGGCTCAACTTGAATTGTGATACACGGTAAAAAAAAAATGTGACAAACTTAAAAAATATATATAAATAAATAAATGAAAATGTCACGAAGAAAGTGCCGTTACCCGGTAACTTCCTGCACCTGTCCAGCTCCACCCTCCCTCTTCCCAGGCACTAACTCTTCCTGCTAGACTGTCTGGCTTCAGTTAGATAATATTATGCTTAGCTCAGAGTATTCCCCCTCCCTCCACGACCACCACCTTCTGAATACTTTACCTCTCTTTATCACCACCTAGATTCCCCAACCCATTTCCCTCCTATTATTACCAAGTTCTGAACCTATACTTTCTTTCACCACACTTGTCCTTATTTCATATCTTACACTCTTCTATCATTTGACTTCTTTCTGTCCTTATACCCTCCTAAACCCCTAGTACTGTACCCAATCCCTAATCCCAGATAAATGATGATGTGTGTGATGGCGTCAGTAAGGGAGGGAGATGAAGATTTGGGTGCAAAGGCTTGATGAGAAGAGTATTCACACCAAGCCTGTGTTTATTTCTTACCATAGGCCAGCATTATTCTACAGAGAGAGAGAAAAAAAAAATAGGCCTATTTATTTAGTATCTATTACTTTTCTTGAAGTGGGCAGGGAGTGGAAAGGCCTCCCTCCTTGCCTCCCTTGCTCATACACAAAGATTAGGATGAGTTGTTCTGTGGTTCCTCTAACAGAATTTGAGAGAAAAAGTTTAGTTTTTTAAGGTAATAATATATATTTTTGTCCTAAGATCTATATTTTTCTTTTTTTTCTTTTTTTTATGGGAGTTTACAGTTGAGTGTTTTAGTTCCTTTATTATCCATATATTTTTTCTACCTATCCTGAATAGAAATATGTTATTGTACCTTATAATTTGTTTGTTTGTGTGTGTGTGTGTCTGTCCCCCAGTGACCCTCCAGAGCAGGGTATTTTAGTCTTAAGTGAGAAATAGAGAAAGCAAGAGAGAAAGAGAGCTTTTTGTCATGGTACCCCCTCCCTCCCTGCTCACTCCCTTTTCCCCCAGCCTCCATTCCCAACACCCAACCCAACCCAACCATCCCCATACCACCACCCCAGCATTCTCACTTCCTCCCTGTCGCAGTGAATCAACCCATTTAGCATTATAACGTGCAGTGTTGGCCAAAAAATATATACCGTATATACTGTATCATCGAGTGGACATTACATAATCCTGGAAGATGTTGTCTGGCAAGTTGTGTGGTGTCATGACATCAGTTTAGCCCTAAGTGTAACCAGTGCATGATTTTAGAGGCCATCCAAGGTCATTGTCAACTTATATTTGAGTGTACTTGTCAAGAGTGCATGCTGATGTCCTCAACCCATTCGATGGAAAACAAAACAAGGAATGAGTGGCGGAGGAAATGCAGCCATGGAAAAAGTTTGAGAGAAAGTGGAAGTTTGTCACAGAAATCACAAAGGAACTTTTGATTTGTTGTTGAGTTTGTATATCTAAGGTGTTGAAAAGAGTTCATACTAGCAAAATCTGTGTTGTATGTTTGTATGTGTGATGTGCATCAACAGTGTTATTGTAACTATGATGTAAGCAGTATGGTACATGCACAGATAAGATCTTCCTGTATGTGTTTACCATGTATGTGTAACCAACAAAATTATACGAAACAAATGCACACAGTGAAGACCTATCTGTTTGCATATGCCATGTATGTGTACCCAAGGAATGGAATGCACACACCAAGAAAGATGTACATGTGTGTTGGCCATGTGGAAGTCAAATTGATGCCGGACTGTGAGAGAGGCAAGAGGACTCAGCCATTCTGTAGTGTGTGTTAGCAGCAGCGAGTCTTGTGCATCTGGTGTACGGTGTATTCAGTGAGAAGAGTGTCTGTGTACGCCTCACCGCCAGTCTTGTAGATTCTTTACGATAATCAGCGACAAACCTTATATATATCTTGGAGCGGGAGAGTTTAACTAATAGTTTTTAAAAAAGAAGTGTTATTATGCCCTTTCGATTCTCACCCAAACTGTTTATATTCATTTTCTATCAGTGTTTGCTTGGGATAGTGAGGAATCTTTATACTATATAATAAATAATAATAATATTAATAATAATAATAATAATAATAATAATAACAATAATATAAATAGTTATAATACATGTTAAGGTGAGGGTGTGTGGGCCAGGCATCCCCCAAGGGGAGACCTGAGGACAGCTTCACCATACCCAGGGAAGGCAAGTAGCATGGAATATACTGCCTGTAGTTGTCAGTGTCATGGAGAGAGAAGTACCCATGCCCTGCCCCAGAGTATGGTGGTGCTGCCCCGCCCCCCATAGTGACGCCCCACCCTACCCCTTCACCTACACATTGTCAAGCTATTGTCGCTCTGGGGGACGGGGGGCCCCCAGCTGGTCTGTCCCTCCTACCCCCTCGTGCCTCTCCCGCCCATGTGTGTTGTGGCCTCAAAGTACTGGAGGCAAGGAGGGGGGAAGCAGAGGGAGGGAGGGGGGGTCAAGTGGGTCCTGTGCCCCCCACCCCCATCTCTGATAACTTCTACCTGTAGTTATTATAATACTGATATAACCCGCCCCTCTGAATCTTACCATAGAGCACAACTTATTGCTATTTACAAAAGATAAAAGTTTACGTAGTTTTTCATATATCTATTTTAATATATATGATTTATTAGATGAAAGTTTATGGTGTACTTTGTTTGTGTAGTCGAGGTTGAGTGATCTAAGAAGTTATTTTTCTTACTTTGTTTCTATACAAGTTCTGAGGAGATCAGAACAGCGTAGTGTAGATGTCCTGATCTTATATATTGTATGTGCGTACGTGATGTAGAAGAGATATAAGATAAAAATAACGTTATTTTTCATTCATTTTTATAAATACTAGAGCTGGAAAGGAAAGTTTAACCACATCGCCTTTGTTTGCTGTTGTGTGTCGTGACCGCTAACCGCCGCAACCAATGTGAGAGCTACCGTAGCCCGCCACAACCAAACTGAGCACTTACCAGGCTACCAAATCTCCTGTGAGGCTACCATAGCCACCACTACCATCAGAGCTCCCTCTTTGATATCTCGACTGCAGGAAGAGCTCTCATTGTGCAACAGTAAAATCAGTGACCAGGAGCTCCAATACATCTAGGTAACACCATACCACCTTTGATGTGAACTTTTATATCGTTACCACAATGACCATCAATTCTTGTGTAAAAAAAAGAATATATATATATATATATATATATATATATATATATAACTGCAATATTAACTATGGTGTAAAGTAACTTCATAAACTGACCCTAAATTTACCACAATCACTGGAGCTCACTTGCAGTTATTGACCAAGCTCTCAATAATTACCAGCAACTATTGAAACTCTTTAGAGTTATGGACTGAGCTCTCTCCACAGTTACCGCAGCCATTGGAGCTCATCTAGCAAAGAAGGCAGTGAAGGAGAGAGTGGCCCAATATCATGTGGCAGCCCAGGTTGGCTAACAGAGGGGTAACTCTGAGCACCATATCTCCAAATTTGAGGGAGCTCAGACCCCCTTTCCTCCATGGCCCCCAGAGGCACCCTGGATGGACCCGTTCAGTTCACACCATAAGTCGTGATGTCAGTGAGCGAGTCAGTCAGTCGGTCAGTCAGTCAGTCAGTGGAGCGTGTGGCCATAGGTTGAGTCCCACTGTCACCCCGCAGTCAGCTTCTTGTGACCAGATTTAGGTCACGTGTGGCTAGTTTGAATTCAATTATTCATGTAGCCAGTTTGAGGCAATTTATCTGGCCAAGAAGTCCAAGTATTGTGTGTGTGCAGGTGGGTTCTGTACCCCAGACCTACCGTGTACCTCACCCACCACCTCCGACTTGCCCACATTACCCACGACCCCACTTCCCTGCTCCCTGTGGGGTAGATGGGACCGGGAGTGAGAGTGGGGCGGGATTGACAGAGCTCCCAGCCTGAGATGACATGTGGTAAGCAGCTGCTTCGTTCCATGGGTCTTCCAGTACAGCGTTGAACAACTGTCGTCAGTGTCATAAGTTAGTTCACAATACCTATGCACTCTAATCCGTAATAAGTTTATTTTTTGTACTTTTCTACAACGCCGTATATATATTGTATGGTAATTTTTCATAAAATCGTAGTGTATACTTAGGATGATAAACAAAAATATACAAAAATGACCAAAAAATATTCTTGCTGCTTCTTGATGAAGGCTTCCCCACCCCCTCCCCAGCAGACGGTGCCACACCCCGCAGCACCAGCAATAACTCACCACAGGCTGATTTTTGTTTACCTTTGTCGCGTATACATATATATAAAAAAATATATTAAAAAAAATAAAACTATTTGCAAGTCAGTGAGTGGGTGAGTGAGTCCGCCGCACCTCGATGCTCGCTTAGTGTTGTTAGATTGGGTGTCTGGGTACCACTTAGTCAGGCCCAGTGTCTATACCTTAATCACACGACACATTACACTAGATGTGAAATTACAGTTTTATATTCAACGTAGTAGCTTATCTACACCACTCCACACATATCACTGTACCTCATCCATACCAGTCTCCTATCAACAAAACAACACATCCCTTTCCCACACTATTCAAACACAACACCACCAATCCCACAGCATGACCCTAGTTTGCACACGTGCCACAGTAAACACATGGTTCCCCATGACACTGGGCTGAGTGTCGGGTGCTGGCGGTAGTGTCGGTGGAGCTGCCAGGGGGAGCTGACCCCTGTAGCCATGTCCCACCACTTGAGGCAGGGAGGGGGCGGCACCCCCTGAAGGCCCCCGGCTGGGCTGGACCCGTGGCTTGCACCTGCTCAGTATTTTGTACCGTAACAAGTTTCTCAATAATGAAAGTAAACCACTGCAGGGACAGTTGTCGTCTCCCGTTGTTCTATGTCACTGTTTGGTGTCAGGGCGTGGCGGGAGCCATAGTGCCCCGCTGCGCCCTGCCCGCCCCGCCCCACTGGGGTGCCACTCCCTCATATCCCACCCAAGTTCCACTCACATCATAGTCTATACACTTATAATAATAATGATTAAGATGATTTATATTTGAGTATCAAGTATATTGTGGTAGAGGTGGTGAGCACCTGCCCCACCACCACAGTAATCATTATTGTAAGTGAAACTATGCTATCCGGTACATGCCATATTTTAGAGTTTATATCAAATAATGTTGTGGGCCTATGTATGGCGGAGTCTCTGTTGCAACTGTCCGTGCCACGCCACGCCACACCCTCCCCACGCCTGCTTCACTCCAACCACTCACACCAGCCATCGGAATCAGGCATGTTTCAGACTTTATTTCTTGAATACAAAAGTTAGTTGATGATTCTTGAAATAAATGAGTTTGATTTTTTAAATTGCATGACGTTGATTCTTAAGAAATGAATCTTGAATGAATGAATCATAAAAAACAACAGTGTGACTGGAGTCCTATGTTGACAATGAGTGGTGTGCAGAAATAAAATTAAAGCAGACAGAGAAATTGAGTGTTTGTAAAGGCTTCCACCATGATGTGGAACAACAACTGACGAGATAATGGTGTGCAGGATATAAAGTATTTCAAAGGATGGGATGTAGTGGAGAAGGAAAGTGAAGATGGACATAAGGATTTGGAAACAGTAAAGGGCGTTTGAATGAATGAACTCGTGAGTGAAACCGTACCTGAATTAGTAAAACTGGTTGAAAAGAGTAAATGAGTGTATGAGTGAAGGTGAAGCGAGTGAAACAGTACAAGTGTGAGGTGATGTGAGTGGAGCAGGGTCGGGGCAGGAGGAGGTGAGGCAGCAGGTTGGGCCAGGGAGGCTGCCAGGCCAGAAGCTGCTCATGACGTGAGTTGAGGTGACAGCGGGGCAAGGTTGAGGCCATCCAGCCCAATTCCAGCCCCACGTCGCCTCGCTCACGGTTTTTCCCAGTATTCAGATGTTAGGGCGAGTGTGGTGGGGCGGGGCGCACTCTACCAGACGCACAGGCTGGCCGCTCCTCCAGGGTCAATCACCATGAAACAGTTTCCCCATCTTCCTTCATCCTCAGTTCAGATTTAATCTATTTAGATTTGTGGGCGATTTCATCCAGCTTTATTGAAAACATGTTGCAGGATGAGGGAATAAAAGTTTGTTTTGGCCCGAGGATGAGGGGGGAAACTGTTATTGTGATACCCACTTGCAGCAAGAGTCAGTAATAGTAGTGAAGGAGTCAGTCCGAGGAAGGGGAAGCGTGCTGGCCAGAGCGTGTGGTACCTGCAGCCCGCCCCTACACACTCCGCCTCTCACCTCTCTTCTTGTGCTCTTTGGTATTGTTGCCTTATATCAGGAGGCTGAGGGAGGGCACCGCCACGGTCCGCACTCGTACCAATAACTTGATCCTTACCAGTCACGACAGTTAGTCAGAAAGTAAGTCAGTCATGTGATGTCAGGCACTCGTGCATTCAGTCAGTCAAGCAGGCCGCTGGGCGCTCTCCCTCTGTCTCTTTCTGGCCATCAATAGTTCATAAATATTTATAGTTATAATGGTAATATATTCTTTATAATACTGATATAAAAATTATGAAAAAACTGAGCATAAAGAGTAACCCCCCGGAATATATCTCCTCCGGTGTGTAGGTAGGAGGGGGCGGTGTCCCCTTCCTTGGTCACTGGGACAGAGGCCCAGACCACGAAGGGGTAGCCACCCCTCCCCAACCACACTGGTAGCTTCGTCTGCATGTCTTGTACAATATTCAGTAGAGAGCGAGAGAGAGAACAGATCTCAGTACCAGGGCCACCGTGCCCTGGCCATGACGACGAGGAGGAGGAGGAGGAGAGGGTTCCCCCCCACTGCTAGGTCCCCCCCATCTCCACTAACCCCCCCACCAGTCCCCTCACACAGTCTGGCCTGACCATGCCGGCTGTGCTGTACAGGCTCGCCATTACTACTTTAATTTTTCCCACTTTATAAATATTATAGGCTTCTTGTGTTGAAGTGTGGTATACATTGTTGAACTTGTGTTCCAATTTTACAGAGTTAAAAAATATTGTTTTTCTATGAATGACATCATTTATAACATCTAGTTATTATTGTTATTCTTATGTTGTTACTTTTACATAAGGCAGCCGGCGACCCCCTACAGTGTGGTGGGAATCTGTGGATGAGGGGGGGAGGGGAGGGGAGGGTTAGAGTGTGTGTGTATATGTATGTGTGTGTGGGGAGGAGGGGACTTTACTTGTATATTTTTATCACTCATCCAAATGACTATATTCGGGAACTTTTGTTGGTGTTGTAAATTCAGATATTTTATCATGATCGCTGTAATCATTAATTCGGCATTTTGTGAAGAAAGATGTTAATTACTTATGGAGGTGGGTTGCCCGCTGCCCCACCCCAACCCAACCCCCCCAATAAAACTCACAAGTTAGGTAGTAAATGGGAGTGGTGAAGGAGTGGGGGAGGGCGATGATGAGTGGTGTAAACATTATTATTGTATTAACACCGTGACGCCCTACACTCTGTAACAGAAGCAATAACATATACTCGGTAGTCTATCAGTCAGTGTCTCCACTCAAATATTTGTGACCAATATATATATAAAAAAAAATGACTTAAAAAATATTTACTACAAATATAATTACTGATAACCTTCAACAAAGCCGCCACGACAAGGTGCTGGATGCAAGTTTCTAGACAAAAGAGTAGACTTAAGCGAATGCGTTGTAGACAAGGCCATAATTTCCTGTATTGTGGATTGTACTCAAGTAGGAAGTATTTTTACACGGTTTCTGAGCAGTGATTGTGTGTCCAGTGAGTAGCTCTTTAGTGATCTGGGAAGGGTAGGGGGTTGGGTGGGGCACAGCTTGGGCCTGGGGGGTACATGCAAAAATAATATAAAGATATAATGAGTGTAATTATATAAAGAATGATTAATATAGAGTAAATTAAATTGTTGATTTAACTTAAATTTTTTAAATAATGATGTTCTAGGGTTTTAAAGTTTGTTGAAACATGTCTGGACATGTTGCTAAAATGTTGCACGCATAATCCCCCCACCCATAGCTCTGCGCCCATACCCTCCCCCTCGCCCCCTCTCATGCCCCCGCAGCACGGGCGGGCATTGTACCTCGTGTGTAAGGTTACCCCCTTCTTCTTGAACCTCCCCCCACCCTTGCTGACCCCCACCCCCACTCCAGCCGTGAGGGCGGACCTGAACCACCCAACACTTGAATCTTTGTTATCATCTCATGTAGTAGTCTCTCTCGCCGCTGTTTTTCAATAGGAGTATATAAATATAATATATATTTAGATACATATATATACACACAAATATAAATATATATATATAATTTTTCAAGATTATTTGTTTAGCCATGATTTTTGTAAGAGGCTTCACAAGGTCAGCGACACCTCCGTGTGACGGGACCCCTCCCCCCTGGAGTCCGCCCCACCAACCCCCACCCCCCTCAAACCATCATCCAATACCCCTCCTATAGGTTGGGGTGCTCCGTGGAGGACAATCCCTCACCTAAACCCCCCAACCCCCCACTGCTCCTCCTACTCCTCCTCCCTGGTAGAGCTTCTATTTTGATACCTTCTATAACTGTTAATAATGTGTAAATTTATTATGTATTTAGGTTTAATTTGTTACTATTAATAATGATGATAATTATAATTTTTTATTGCTATGAGTCAGGTTTCATCCACACGGGCATCAGCAGTCACTTATAGGCTCTCTATCTGTTGACGAGTATAGCGCTAGTCACCCCTGCGCTCTTCACCCTCTTCATCAATACTTAGAAAACTTTTTGTAGACTTTTTCTCTTCAGTATCCAACTCCTTCAACTCTTTTAATACTTTTTCTCTTTGACAGTATTTAAACTCTTATAATACTTTTCCTCTGACAGTATTTAAACTCTTTTAATATTATTCATCTTCAATTCTTAATATTTTTCCTTTTCAACTCTTTAACTCTTAATGCTTTTTCCTTTTCAGTACTTCTTCCTAAGTTGCTCCTTTCTTAATCAAAATTCCCCCGATATATTCTACCTCTCTCCAATAGATTCATTTATTTAATCAGTGTATAGATAAGTTTCACTCCTACATAAATCAGTATCACTTCATGTATTAACAGTAATAAGCTTTCACTATTATTCGTCTCGTCCTTCTCTTTCACTAATTCATGAAAAAGTTATGTGTATGTATTTTTCCCTTCAACTTCAGTAATTTTCCCTTCGTTTGTTTTCCTTCACCTCGTATATTATATTTTCTTTTCATTGTCTCCATCTCGTTCTCATTTTTCCTGTACCTCACTTGGCTTCCACAATCTGACTTTGGCTTCTCTCTTTACATATATGTATTGCTTTTTAGTTCCTTCCATCTGCTACTATTGTGACTTCTTACTATTACTACTATAATTACTGTATCGTTATTGTAGTTTCCGCTTTTCATACAATATCTGCCTACAGCACCATCATCTGCTACTTCTACTATTACTACTACTTCTACTATTACTACTACTACTACTACTACTACTACTACTACTACTACTACTATTACTACCTCTACCTCTACAATTACTGCTGCTGTTATAATATACTGTTATCCCTCCTCCATCAAACTATTTATATTATCCAATTGTTCTAACAAAAAAAAGAAAGTGATATCCATTTATTATTTGTGCTTCAAAGTGAAAATTTTGTGTACAGTTTTCTGTAGCAGAGGCATCGAGTTGGTGGCTAATAAACCCCCCACTCCCCCCCCTTTTATTTTTATTTTCTGATTTAACAAACCTGATTTTATTACTGGTCATAGAAAATGTGCCGTGGGACATAATATTATAGAGCCTTCATTTTCTTTTGAGAGAGTGTGGGGAGCGGGGGAGAGCCGCTTATATATATTATTATCATTAATCCAGTTTTATAGTTACTTTGAATTAGATATTTTTTTATCTACGTAGTATTATCATGTGTGTGTTGATTGTTTTTTTTTTTAACCTACTGTCAATAATAGCTGGTAGCATCATTATTTATTATCATTTATTGTGTTTCCTTTAGCCATTTATCATCCTTTATAGTCGCCAACTCGTCCTCAATCCACTCAATCACTTTGCCACATATGAATTATTTTCCTACTATACTGTTTTAATGTATTTGCGAGTGTGTTTATATTTTCGATAGCAAGATTATGTCTGCTGTATTTTTATTATTATTTTTCTGCTTGAGCCTGTTTGTTCATTGGGGTCGGAGGGGGCCATGTCAAAGTATCCTCCCCCAGCCCCCCCTCCCAAAACCCCTTTTCCCTAAAATAGCTCCTTTTACCCACCCAAAAAAACCTTACTTAACTACCCTAAACTTAAACAAGAAAATATACATAACATGTACACTGTAGTTCCACATTAAGATACTGTATTCCCCATATATTTTTATTATCTGTGTCAATATTATTAAAACTACAAAAAAAAAGTGAAAAAGATGAACAAAGCCTATTTTGAAGTGGAAGATGATGACGAGGCTGCTGTAAACAATACCTCCACGGTACTGAGCAAAAAAGCGGTACTTAAATATGTTTGTATCGTCGTATTATTAGTTTTTCATGTTGGCTAATAATTTTATTTTCTGATTTTTGTGAGTGATTCGATAGATAAATAATAAAGTTAAATGTATTAGTATCTTGTATTATTTTGTAAATCCTGTATATTGGTGTGTGAATGTGAGAGTATAATTATATAAGCACAGCCCAAGTGAGAGGAAAAAAACACACAATACATTGAACAGTACTGGTGTTTTAAATGGCTTGTATCCTAGTTTTACCAATATTAAGTCGGTCCCCTTGATCTACACATTTGCTAAATATACTAAATATTATTATATTAAATAATTTGTGTTAACTTGTTTCATTTAATAAAGTAATCTTATATATACCAGTCCTGAACTACCAACTTGAAAGTGTCTGAAAAAAATGAGAATCACCTTTGATAGGGTCATGTTAGAACGTACAGTACGTCAAGGTACAGTTGCCAAAAAAGGTATTGCGACAAATCTTGATAGAACTTTAACCATAGTAATATCCACAATTAGTTGTATATGGACTATAAGCATGCATAACAGAAGAAAACATACATGTCCTTCTGTTATACATACTTATGATCCCTACAAACAACTACCGATATGGACATTAATATATTTCATGTTGTATCAATTGTTGTCGCAATACCTTTTTTGGCAACTGTACGTGTAGCTATATTTACCTTAGCGTACGTACTCCCCACTCGTATATATATCACAGAGGATATGAGGCTGACTGCACCATCACATGAAAGGTGAGAGATTGGGTCACCACATCCCTCAGAAATATAAACCCATGAAACTACAAAACAACCCTGCTACAACAAGTCACATCTGGGACCAAAATACTGACAATATAAAGTATAATGGATATTGTATAGGATGTAGGGAGGGGAAGGGTTAAGGGACCGAGTAATATTACCACTACATCTAGTTATCAAAGGCACCATTACCAGATAGTGTAATACTAGTGTGGTTATAGTGGCTCTGAAACCTTAGGTGTATAAAGTTAGGACTGCTTAGAATATTATGACCGAAGAAGATGACTGTACTGTATAGCCTAAGTGGATGACTAATCGGTTTTCTGGGATGAGATTGGATGGGTTTTACGTGACGTGAATGAGGAAGGCTGAGTCGCAAAGGGTAACGTAACAACTCATATTGGTTAGTCTGAGAAGTAGGCAGTAGGTAAAATGCTATAGTCCCTGAATTTGTTAGCAAGGCACTGATAGTAATATTCAGTAATATTCAGCTCCTGATTGATTAGCCCGAGAAAGCAAATATTTATCTGGACCTAATTGGTTACATTGAGATGCAGGCTGTAATTTTCTAGCCTTGACTTGGTTGGTTTAAGAAGCAGAAAGTAACTCTGTTCCTCTTTTTGTACCATTACTTTGTCTAACGTCACTCCATTGTGTTCTGAAAGTTTATCATATTGATTTGTTGGCGTTGGTGTTGGTGGTAGTGATGGTATTTGTAATTAAGGTGATGTCAGTGACAGTGGTGTTCATTTAATGGTGTATGGTTAGTAGAAGAGGCTTTGTAATGGCGATGGTAGTGGTAGTGACAGAAACCATCATAGTAGAACGAAAATGATGGTAACAACGAGGGAGTAGTAGTAGTGATAGTAATAGTTGGCTGAAAAAGTGGTATTGGGTACTACCTATGATAGTTACGGAGGCTCCAACCAGTCAATATAGTTGTGGTAGTGGCAGGTAGTAGTAGTAGTGGGAAGGGACTGGGATCATGCTGGAGGTAGTGGGCAAGGTTGTGGAAGGGGTAACGCTGTGTGTGCAGAGGGGGGAGGGGGGAGGGCGAGGTGGAAGAGAGGTGAGAGTAGCACAGAAGTAAAGAGAGGAGACGAGAGAAAAAGAGAGGGAATGAAGTAAAGAGAGAAAAAGAGAGGGAATGAGGTAGAGAAGAGATGAAAGAGAGGGAATGAAGAGAAAGAGAGGAGACAAGAGAAAGAGGAAAGGAGAGAAAGAAGTTAGTAATAATGAAGAGAGAAAGGGGAGGGTTAGGATAGAAGGTAGATATGGAGAGGGAAGGAGGAGGAACGAGGAAAAAAATACAGTAAATGGGAGAATGTATAAGAGATGATGGAAGGACACAGGGAAAAGAGAGAGGACGAGTAAGGAAAGAGAAAAGAGGGGTTTAGAAGAAGGAAGATTATAGAGATGAAGGTTAAGAGAGAGTGGGAGGGGAAAAAAGAGATTGATGAGGAAATGAGAAGAGGGGAGATGCAGAGGAAAAAGAGGGAGGGGAAAGCGAAAAGGATGAGTGTGCAGGAGAGATGGGGAGCGGGGGAGAACAGAGGAACGAGTGAGGGGGAAAGAGGGGAAAGTGCAGTGATGGTGGGGGGAAGAGGGGTATGTATATAAGGGGAAAAAGAGGGGAGAGCAGTGGTGGTGGTGGGAGAGTGAGGAGAGCGATGGAAGGAAAGAGGGGAGAGGGACATGTAAGGGGAAAGAGAGGGGGAGAGCGAGGCGGCGACGGCGGCGGTGGGAGAAAGAGGGGGGGCGAAAGGGGGGCGCGTCAGAGGGGGGCAGAAGCGCGTTGGGGGGGGGACATACAATGGCAATATTTATGTTTCTCTGTTGCCGCGTGTCCTGCAGCACGCGAGATGTGGCAACACTGTAATGTCATGAGCAGGGAGCAGGAGAAGGTGGGGGGCGGGGGGCGGAGGGGGGAGCAAAAAGTTGGGAGGGAGGGAGAGAGAGAGAGAGAGAAAAGGGGGTGGGAGAGAGAGAAAGAGAGAGAGGGGAGAAAAGAAAGATGGTACCGGTAGTCTAAGGTGTAAAGATAACATTATATATATTCTTATAATTTTGTTATTGCTGGTTTAATCACTTAGTATCGTAGTAAGGAAGGAAGGGAGGAAACAGGGAGGGAAAACAGTGAGGGAGGGAAAGGGAGGAGCTCAGTCATCGATTCCCCTCCCTAGACGTTGCGTGCTCCCTCCCTCCCTCCGTTTCCCGGCCCTCTCACTCCCACTCCATCCCTTACTATATTCACCGCACCACTCCTGCCAATCTCCTCCACTCCACCCCCACTCTCCCACTCCACCCTCACTCTTCCACTCCACCCCCACTCTCCCACTCCACCCCCACTCTTCTTTCACTTTCTTCTACTCCATTTCCACTCTCCTTTCACTTTCTCCCACTCCACCCTCACTCTCCTTCCCCTCTCTTCCACTCCACCACCACCACTCCCCTTTCCACTCATCCCCTCCCCTCCAATAACCTACCCTCCCCTCTACACTCCCTTTCCATTTACTCATTTCTCTTTCTATTTATCCTCTTTACTACTATTCCCTTCCCTTCCCTTCCACTCGGCTACCCACCCACCCACTTTCCCCCACAAACATTCCCTCTCCCTCCCATCCACTCTTCCCTAAGTAAAAACGAGGAGAAAAAATAAGATAACTAAAGAGAGAGAGGCAGGGAAAGAGAAGAAGGGAAGAAGGGTAAATAGAGAGAAACAGAGACAGAGAGAGAGAGCGACGAAGAAGGGAACAAGAAGACATAAGAGAGAACCACTAGGGTGAGGGAGAGTAGGATTACGGAGAAGAGGGGATGAAGAAGATAAAACTGGTACGAGAAGAGAATAAAGGGAAGAGAGAAAGAAACGAGAGGAGGAGGAGGAGGATGAAGGTGAGGAAGGAAGGAAGGAAATTATAGAAAGTAAAAAATATTCTGGTGGGAAAAG
>JAWZYT010005907.1:0-23692 GCA_034508575.1 Petrolisthes manimaculis | reverse complement strand
GTGAAGGAGTTACAGTGACTAAATAGAGATAGAAACACTATACTACTACTATTACAACAACTACTACTACTACAACAACAACTACTACTACAACTACTAGCCTACCATGTCAGCCCCTAGTAATGGCCACCACCACCACTTGTGTAATGGTAGTGGTGGTGGTGGTGGTGGTGGTGTTGGTGATGATGGTGGAGAGGGTCAAATGTGTTACTTGGTGGGGTCTTGTTGTGGTGTCTCTCACAAATCTACACCACCACCACCACCTTGCATCGAGAAGAGGTAGGTAGAGGAGTGGGAGTGGGAATATGGGTGGGGTGGAATGTGAGTGAGTGAAGTGGTATTTTGAGTGGGAGTGGGAATATGGGTGGGGTGGGAGTGGGAGTGGAAATATGGGTGGGGTGGGAATGTAAGTGAGTGAGGTGGTATATTTTGAGTGGGGGTGGAAATGGGAGTGAGTAGGAGTGGAATATGGGTGGGGTGGGAATGTGAGTGGGAGTGGTGTGGGATATGGGTGGGGTGGATGTAAGTGAGTGAGGTGGTATTATTTGAGTGGGGGTGGAAATGTGAGTGGGAGTGGGAATATGGGTGGGGTGGGAATGTGAGTGGGTGTGGGAGTGGGAATATGGGTGGGGTGGGAATGTGAGTGAGTGAAGTGGTATTATTTGAGTGGGGGTGGAAATGTGAGTGAGTAGGAGTGGGAATATGAGTGAGTGGGAGTGGAAATATAAGTGGGGAAGTAGGTAGATGAGTGGGGTGGGAGTGTGAGGGAGTGTAAGTAGGAATATAAGTGGGAAGTGGGTGGGGTGGGTATATGAGTGAGTGGGGTGGAAATATATGTGGAGAAGTGGGTGGGAGTGGAAATGTAAGTGGGGAAGTGGGTGGGGCGGTATTATTATGAGTGGGAATGGGAATATAAGTGGGAATGTGAGAGTATGTGAATGCATAAACAAGAGGAACCTTTATTTTAACTATTTTTATCTCTGTTTTCCTCTCTTTCCTCTCTTGTCTTTTCTGTGTTATTCTCTCGTTTTCTTTTCCCATATAACATTCCTTTCTTTTCCCATATAACATTCCTTTCCTTTCTCTTCCTTTTTTTCCTTTTCCCTTCATCTGCTTCTTTTCCCTTTCTCTCAATTCTTCCTCCCTTTTCCCATTTTCTCTTCCCTTCCTCCCTTTTCCCATTTTCTCCTCCCTTCCTCCCTTTTCCCATTTTCTCCTTCCCTTCCTCCTTTCTTCCCTTCCTATCTTCTCCTCCCCTTCTCCCCCCTCTCTTCTCTCTCCCCTTCTCCCCCCTCTCTTCTCTCTCCCCTCTCCTTCCTTTTTCCCTTTCCCTTCCTCCTCTCTTCTCATCTCCTTCTCTCTCCCCTCTCTCCCCTCTCTCCTTCTCTCCCTCTCCCCTCTCTCCTTCTCTCCCCTCTCTCTCTCTCTCCTCTCTCTTCTCTCCCCTCCCTTGGCACTGTGGCTGGATCAGTGCCAGGCGCCAGTGCCACTACAGTGTTTAGTTTGTGTATCTCTCTCTCTTTCTCTTTCTCTCTCTTTTTCTCTCTCGTAACGGTAATGTGACAGAGGTACCATTGTCACATAATAACACGACACGGTAATATAACTCTAGTGTTATGCTCTGAGTGGTTACCTGACTACCTATTATTATTATTATTATTATTATTGTTATTATTATTTTTATTATTATTATTATCATTATTATTATTATTATTATTATTATTATTATTATCATTATTATTATTATTATTATTAGTAGTAGTAGTAGTAGTAGTAGTAGTAGTAGTATTTGTTCCTTGTTAGTATTTCAGTCGTACAAAAATCCAACATACAATGGCCCGCTAGTTTTGGTTACACACACACACACACACACACACACACCTAGGGGAGGAGGGAGGGAGGCAATGTGTGTGAAATTAGCCGTACTGTCTCGGGGTATTTGTTTTCTTTCCTAGCTGCTTGGACGCTGACATGCACTTTATCATACACACACACACACACACACACACACACACACACACACACACACAAATAACGGTAACACACACACACGGCCACAAAGATAACGGTAACAAACACTTTCACACACACACACACACACACAATGAATAGGCTACTGTCACATACTCATATATACATCATACAAAAAAAAACCCACCAAGTACACACCACAAAATAAACAACACATAATATACATACATACATGCATAAATTATAAATATATGCAAGCAAACACGGCTTCCCTGAGTAATGTGCACCCCCCCCAGCCCCCACCCAGCCCCACGTAGCCCGGGGGACACCTGTGGTCAACCAGTCCTCACACGACTCCTCATTACACACATACACACAAACACATACATGCATACATACTGTACATTTACATACATACATACATACATACAAAAATACACACATTTATATAAAACCCAAATAAAACGACTGATGTTATTTGCATTTTTCCATAACTGTGTGTTTGTATATGTAGGATTTTTCTCCTATATATTTAAGGGGGTGCGGGAGTGGGGGACAGGGTTGTGGGGTGTTTGGGAATAGGGGGACAGGCTTGGGGTGGGTAGAAAGACTGTTCCCTATTCCTGCCCCCCCCCTGGAGCAACCGAATCATCCAAACTATTTCAAGCAGCTCTTATTTTGCTCTTCTGGTCCTGTTTCCTAGCATACTTTGGAGGAATCATGGCACTCCAATGTAACGAAAAAGAATTATATACCACCTTAAATTCTCAGACACATGCATCTATTATCCCTTTCCCTGAAGTGGAATGGGTAAATTGTAGTGTGTTTTTGTGTATGTGCATCTCAGTCACCCACCCATTCATTACCTTGTGCAATGGGAGTATTATTAAGGTCAGGGGAAATGGGGATAATAATGGGGATGAGATGTGGCCGTGGGGAGCAATGCAGTTAATGGGTGAAAGGATGAGTGAGAAAAGAATGGGGGAGGAGAGAAGGGAGAAGATATTATAGGGGAGAAAAGGGAAATGTGAGGAGAGAGAAAAGAATGGGGGAGGAGAGGAGGGAGAAGATATTATAGGGGAGAAAAGGGAAATGGGAGGAGAGGGAGAAGATATTATGGGGGAGTAAAGGAAATGGGAGGAAAGAATAGAAAGGGGATGATAGAGAAATGGGAGGAGAGAGGAAAGGAGAATGGGAGGAGAGAATAGAAAGGGGATGATAGGGAACAGGGGAGAACGGGAAATGGGAGGAGAGAGGAAAGGGGAAGAAGGGGAGACATAGAGGAAAGGATGAAAATAAGAGGACAATGTGTGTTAAAAAATGTAAATGGTGAAAATAGGATGAGAGGGCCAGGAAAGGAGGAGAAAGGTATGGAAAGAAAATGGGGAATAGAGGAAAGACGAGGGAAGGAATGGAAGGGAGCAGGAGAGCAAGAGAAAACAATAATAATAATAGTAGTTTTGTTATGAGAGAGAGAGAGAGAGAGAGAGAGAGAGAGAGAGAGAGAGAGAGAGAGAGAGAGAGAGAATGATGATGATGATGGAGTTAGGAAGATGGATGAGATAATGAGAAGTGATGGAGAAGGGATGTCAAGAATGAGGTTATGAGTCCAACAACATAATGTAATGAAGATGTCCCCAAATTAGTTCACAGTACTGCCCTTCCACACCATTCTTCTCTCTCTCTCTCTCTCTCTCTCTCTCTCTCTCTCTCTCTCTCTCTCTCTCTCTCTCTCTCTCTCTCTCTCTCTCTCTCTCTCTGTCTGTCTGTCTGTCTGTCTGTCTGTCTGTCTGTCTGTCTGTCTGTCTGTCTGTCTGTCTGTCTGTCTATTTGTCTGTCTGTCTCTTTTCTTTATCTCATGATTTGGCTAACAACAGACAATTAAACTTCACACACGATTTAGTGATACGAAAAGTGGGAATGAGGGACCGGTTAAGTGTGAAAGGGGTGAGAAAGTGTGAGTGTGGGGGACTTGGGGGAGGGGGGCATGTAGTGGAAGGGCCAAAGTGGGTGTGACAGAGTGAGAGTTTAGATCAGGTTAAGTCATTATAAAATTAGGTCTCATCTCCTCCAGCCTGTGTTGTGCAGTGTGTGACAGGCCATGCTCCCTCACACACACACACACACACACACACACACACACACACACACACAGAAAGAGAGTGAGTGAGTGAGTTAAGTAAAGGCATACCCAATTTGTGTGACTATAGAAAAGCAAGATATTATTATAATTATTATTATTATTTTCTTTATTATTTGTATTATCATCATCTTTACTATCATCTCTTTATTATTATTATTTATTATTATTATTATTATTATTATTTTTATGTGAACCGAATTACCCCTAAAGATCTTAGAATAATATCATGGTTCTTGAAACGAGATCACTCGGCTAAAGTTACCCTGGGCCAAATCACACTAGAACCCTTGTTGTTTGTTGTGGTTGTCAGTTTGTTTGTTATGTGTTGTGCTTTGTTTTTGTTTGTTTGTTGTAGTTGTCAGTTTGTTTTTGTTTGTTGTGGTTGTCAGTTTGTTGTGTATCGTGTTGTGGTTGATGTGGTCAGTTTGTTTGTTGTGTTGTGGTGGTTGTTTGTTATGTGTTGTGGGTTGTTGTTATTGTTGTTGTTGTCTGTTTTTGTTTGTATTTTTTCATGCATTCTTGCTTGATATGATTTTTTAATGATTGCGAAAATGGTTGATTACCTACTTGGGTTTATTTAGTCATTTTCGATCTAGTGGAGTTACTGCTGAATAGTTGCTTGTAGTCGAGTTTTCTTTGAACTATCGGGGCTACCCTCCATTTTCTTACAATAAAAGGAAGACTTAAGTAAACGTAAAAGAGTAAGTGTTGATGTTTGTAATAATGGGAAAAAAATATTAAAAAAAAATTGCAAAAGCTTTTAGCAATTCAATTAATTTATTGGACTGTATAGCCAATATTCTGATGCATTTAAAACATGAGTGATAGATACTATAGAACTGGTGGTAAGGTTCGATATATAAAAAAAAATAATAATAAGAAGAAGAAAAACAAGCCTTACAAGGTTTCACGAATACAGGTCGAAGGAATTATTTTACCTTTTCAACGGCTTCCCTCTTGTACCAGCTGTTTCTTTACTCCTGTCATTCATTGTGAACATTGGAGGCTTCTACTGATTCCTCCTGACCATGCCACGAAACAAGCTCCTTCCATAATATTTAATGTTTCGTGGCAGTATTTGAAGGACTCAGTCATCTCTAATTTTCTGACTACATCACAGGGTAACTTAAGGTGGTCATTATTTTTTGGTATATTGGAGTGCCTTGATTCCTCCAAAGTATGCTTAGGAAACAAGACCAGAAGAGCAAATTAATGGTATTCTGTTACTTGGAATAGTTTGGAGGAATCAGTTGCTACAGATTTACCAACACAAAATTTCCCCCTTAACTTCAGTGTAATTTTTATGTTCAAAATTTGCATTATTCCTATATAGGTTTAACTTTACAACCATAATAAAGCAATATAGGCTACTCTTTCTAGTGTCTATAGATTTATGCCTGTTTAATTATTTTCCTAGATATAATAACATTTCTTTATTCTACTGTGGGCTTCAAAGTTTCTATATCTTTATTTATTTTTATAGGTCGCATCTTCCAAGCACTTAAGCCGTTTCGTATATGTTTTTTAATATAGTCAAGATTTCCGTTCATTTCTTTCTCGTATTTAATGGTAGAAATAGTTGACTACTGAATTATTGTTTAGGTGTGTTTGATAGTGGGTAGTGTACTTGATCTCTCTCTCTCTCTCTCTCTCTCTCTCTCTCTCTCTCTCTCTCTCTCTCTCTCTCTCTCTCTCTCTCTCTCTCTCTCTCTCTCTCTCTCTCTCTCTCTCTCTCATCAACTGTCATGGCCATAAGTTTCAATACACAGACCTATACAAAACTCAGACTAATTGTTGACTTTATGATTTTAGTTGTTTGATTAGTAAGTCGCTGTTTGTATGCAGTAAATTAGAAGATGCTACTGAACCGACTTATTGAAAAGTTTCCCAGCCAACGAACAGAAAGAAAGAAACTCAAAATCTTACATCAGTCACCGTATTATTGATTATTATTATTATTATTATTGTTATTATTATTATTTTCGACTACATACTGTACGTAATATAATAATAATTTATAATAACTATAAACTCTACAACAACAACTTAGCACTTTTGTTTTCAACTGTGTAATGATAACTAAGATATTCCACGTTGCAACACACACACACACACACACACACACACACGGAATGACAATACAGTGATTACCTGTGTAGATTCAAACGTGTCTCACTTCCCTAATGACCTGTTTGTTTTGATCCACTCTCATTAGATGTGTGTGTCTGTCTGTGTGTGTGTCTGTTTGTCTGTGTGTGTCTGTCTGTCTGTCTGTGTGTGTCTGTCTGTCTGTCTGTCTGTGTATGTGTGTGTGTGTGTGGCATCTACCAATTCTTTCCTACAGTATGCTGGCTGTTATTCCTCGAATTATCATCATTACTGCTTGTCCTTGAGTGCCGGTGTTTCTTTTTCCTTGTTTGCTTCAATTTTCGTCGTTTTTCTCGTTCGTTTGGTTTTTCTTTCTTTCCTTTCTTCCAACCTACATACCTAGGCTACGTACTTCCTTCCTTTCTTTCAACCTTCCCACCTACCTACTTCCTTCTTTCCTTTCAACCTTCCCACCTATCTACTTCCTTCTTTCCTTTCTTCCAACCTATGTACTTTTTTCCTTCCTTTCTTCCAACCAATCCACATTTCTACTTACCTACCTACCATCCTTCCTTTCTTCCTTCCTTCCTTTTTTCCTTCCTTTCTTCCTTCCTTCCTTCCTTTCTTCCTTCCTTCCTTCCTTTCTTTCTTTCTTTCTTTCTTTCTTTCTTTCTTTCTTCCTTCCTTCCTTCCTTCGTGTGTTGTTGTTGTTGCATTATGCAGTATTGATTACCTTGAAGACCTTGAGACATAATCATGAATGTTTGTTTTGGCCAACTCATAAACACCAAATAGGTAGATAAATAGATTGATAGATAGATGTATTGATTGATTAGTAGATAGATAGATAGGTAGATAAATTTGCATGAAAATTCATAAGTTAAATTTGTCGATCGAAAAAGAGATGAACGTACAGATAGATAGATAGATAGATGAATTTACAGGTAGATAAGCTAATGTATAGATAGAAAGAGAAATGAAATTGTAGATAGACCGATAGATACAGCTGATATATATAGATTGGTACCTATATAAATACATAGTGAAAGAACAGAAGAATACATGGTATAAAATAGTACTTATTACTTAGACACTCTCCCTCACTCCTCCCTGCCACACTCACTACCTCCCTGCCACCCTCACTCACTCCCTGCCACCCTCACTACCTCCCTGCCACCCTCACTCACGCCCTGCCACCTTTACTCACTCACTCCCTCACTGCCTGCTTCACTGCCTCCCTGTCACCCTCCCTCCCTTCCTGCCACCCTCATTCACTTCTTACTTCACTCACTCCCTGCCACCCTCACTCCTTGACCCTCCCTCACTCCCTGACCCTCCCTCAATCCCTGACCCTCCCCTCACTCCTTGTCCCTCCCTCACTCATTCCTACCATCCTGCCTTGCATGTGTCTGCATTATTGATATCAGTAAGTGGTTTCATCCTGGGGTGCTAGTTGCTGTCAGGCCACGATAGCGACCACACCACCAACCACCAACCTCAGACACAATGGGCAGGGAGAGGTAAGGGGTCTCAATCATGACACTCTAATATATTGGCAGGGTTCAGTTTCCAATTAATTTTTAAGGGGGTGAAGACTGGATGAGACCTAACCTGGGAAATGGCTAATATGTGTGTGTGTGGGCTGGGGGTTAACGGTAGGGAGTTACATAGATACACAGACCACAACATACCTTACGGTCCACACAAGGTGACCTGATTTGAGGATTACTCCCCAGTGATTGTCGTAGATAAGGATAGCAACGTAGAAGGCTCTCCACACCCATTACTCCCTCTGGCTTGGGTCATGCAGGAAACCAAGTCAGAAGTAATCACCTTGTGGGGTTGTCAGAAATATGTCACAAGGAAATTTTATAGGAAAGGCAGAAAGATGAAATTGGGCGAACTCTCCACCTGTAATGGGAAAAGTTATTCATTAATAAACGCTATTAGGCTGGCTTCACACGAGCGTTTTTTCTTTTGCCGCGCAGTCAATTATTCGCGTCGCCACTCTGTATTTTCAGTCGGGGATTAGACGCATGGTGTTTTATCTAAGCGACATTTGAAGCTATCTACGCTGTTACAGTCTATTACGTTACGGGGAAGCCCATTCCATAAGTTGATTCTTGGATTCGTATGAGTTAAAATATTTACCTATAATTTCACAACAGTTTCCTCGTGTAATTTGATTGGTCGGAAGTGAAATACTTATTGCAGTCCATGTTATCTATGCCTTTGATAATTTGAAATATCTGGATTAAGTCACTTCTTAATCTACGTTGTGTTAATAGGAATAGATTTAATTCACTTAGTCGCTCTTCCTACGTTTTGTTCCTCAGACTTAATTGGTATAATTTAGTAACAGTTTTACTATATATTAGAGAGAGAGAGAGAGAGAGAGAGAGAGAGAGAGAGAGAGAGAGAGAGAGAGAGAGAGAGGAGCGGCCACACAACAGGAGAGAGAGATATATTATGGCTCGTGATGGTGTGTCAGAGAGAGAGAGAGAGAGAGAGAGAGAGAGAGAGAGAGAGAGAGAGAGAGAGAGAGAGAGCATGTATGGTTGATGATGGTGTGTTGTGATGTAATGATCTATACATGCAGCCTTGATACGTGACTGTGTAGCTGCTGGTCTTACACAGGATACCGAGAACTAATTTGTCAAGGAAGGTGAAGAGAGGGGAGAGGAAAGTGGTGGACGGGAGGATATTAGTGAGGAAGGTGGTGGAAGGTAAGAGAGGGGAGAGGAAAGGTGGAAGGTGGTGGAGTTTTGAGGAGGGGAGAGGAAGGTGGTGGAGGGGGAGAGAGTGGAGAGGAAGGTGGTGGAGGGGGAGAGAGGGAAGATGAAGGTGGTGGAGGGGAAAATATTTGAAGAGAACGAAGGGAAGGGGCCTTTTGGGAGTAGGGAGGGCTGAGGGGGAGAGAAAAGGAAAGAGAGGAAGGGGAGAGAAACACAAAGAGAATAGACAGAAAGATAGAGTACAAAAAAAGGAGTCAAAGTGGAAGGGGGCGAGGGAAAGAAATATGTACCAACTTAAAGAAGGAGAAGAAGAATGGGAAAAGAGTGGAAAGATGGATATACATAATTTAGTTAGAGACAGTGAGATAAAGAATGGTGAGTGAGATAAAGGAGAGAGAGAGAGAGAGAGAGGTGGAAATATAATGATTATGGAGGGTAAAAGATAGTAAACATGAGAGAGAGAGAGATGGGAAGCAAAAGAGAAATAAATGCATAGGTAGATGAATAAATACGTAGGTACAGTGATTTTCGTTCAAACACCACAATATATATATATATATATATATATATATATATATATATATATATATATATATATATATATATATTATCCTTGTAATGTCGTAAACTGATGTTCTAAAATATTCTATACTGACATTGATGGATAAATAGGTATACGGTGGAGGTAGACGAGAGTAAAAATAGATTGCGTGACTTGCAGTTTTAAAGGTCTCTGAGAACGAGGAAGTAAGATAATAGGTAGGAACATAAATCAAGAATAAATAAGTTATACTGTACATACATACATACGTCCTTGGCATGGATATATAGGAAGCTTCGTAAGGGGTCCTGGGATAGGGAGAAGGTGAGGCATTAAAGGAAAAGAAAGGGAAGAGTGAAAGGAGCAATGCCAGGATATAGGCTACCTCAGTATATACGAATAAGATATCTGTTTTATAGCCTATAATATTTTAGATCAATCACTAACCCTCCAATGTGACAACAAGAGAGTATACACACATAATTATTAAACGCCAAACAGTCCCATGTGTTAAATATATAATTATATACTGTGTTCTCTGCTTCATTTATAACCATCTATCCTCTGCCTACCCATCCACTGTTACAATGTCTTATTCTGTTGTGTCACTGGTTAACGGTGGATTGGGCTTTAGGTCCTGTTTTTTTTTTTTTTTTTTTTTTTTTTTTTTTTTTTTTTGTATACGGTCAGTGAAGAAAAATCGGGGAACAGGTATGAATGTGATGCGAGTAACTTTATTCCACAAGACATTAAATTTTACAGTATAACCATTTTACTACATAGGGTGTGATAAGCTAACATTATGTAAACATGTATAATTATGTATATGTATGTATGAATGTGTGTATGTATGTACTGTACACTATGTATGAGTAACGCTACTAAAAATATGTAAATGTATGTATGTATGAATGTTCTTGAGTATGTATATATGTATGAGAAACGCTACCAAAAATATGCATTTCACACATTCCCATTACACTACCGGTATATGTATGTATGTATGTAATGTATGTATGTATGTATGACTCAACAGTGCAATAATACGTGTATCCAAAAAACACTTGATACCATTACAGTAATTACGGTACCGGTAGTCGTCGTCGTCGTTGTTGTTGTTGTTGTTGTTGTTGTATTGGTGGTGTGTTATTTCTACTGACTCACCCTCCTTCAAGGTTCACATGTGCTCCCTTTGACTCACTCGTGTGTTTTAATATTACTTTTGTTTATTTATTATTTATTTTGTTTTGTTTATTACTGTTTGTTTATTTTGTAATTTGTATTTGTGTATTTCCGTATATATATTTTTTTTTCTACCGTTGTATAGACTCATAATTTATTAATGTGTTTCGTGTTTATTAACATTCTCATTTACGAATTTGCTTCTTCTGTCTACATCTATCATTTTATGCTGTCCAATTTAAACTATATATTATGCAGAAGGTGAAGCACGTGTGTGTGTACGTGTGTGTGTCTGAGAGAGAGAGAGAGAAAGAGAGAAAATTACGTAAGTGGTGTAGACAGAGGTGATGAATTGCAATGTTTGGCTTTGTTGTGGTCTTAAGAGAATATGGCCTTCAGCTGTGTGTGTGTGTGTCTGAGAGAGAGAGAGAGAGAGAGAGAGAGAGAGATTTGAGCCGTAGGATAGTATAGGATAGCCCTCCCTTCCTCTCACTACGTCCTTCACTTCTCTCTTCTATCCTTACCTACCTCAATACCACCTGCCTTCCTTCCTTCCTTCCTCTTACCTCATACATAAAAGGGTCAGACATCAGTGTTTTAGGATGAGTACACACACATACATACATCCCTCACTTACTCCTCTTCCTGGTGCTTTTATAATGAGACTACAACAATACCTCACCTCACAACACCTTCTCATCTCCTCACCTCACAACACCTCACCAACTCACCTCACTTATATTTCATCCATGCATTTGGTTCTGTTTCCTGGCATAATTTAGGAGGAATCATCCTTGTTATTACTAAGTATATATCACTCCCTTATTCACCTACAGGATTATGCAAACAATAAATAAACAAAAACGACAACAACAACACATTTAATAGATGATGACAAAAACTTGATTATACAGTAGGCTATATGAATTTTCATTAAGGAGGAAAGTGTCTTAGAATGGTATAAATTAGTGGGTAAAGAAGGTACAAACATCGTAATAAAAAACACCAATATACTAGACAATTACCGAATTTTCTAGTCTTAGTAAAGTGTAAACATAGCCTACTTGAACTGAACTAGTTATTGTAATTAACTCTACGGCTATTACACTTCATATTTCACATTCTCTCTCTCTCTCTCTGATAAAATAAATATGCTGGCCTAGTGATCTGAATCCCGTACGGTGCATATAAATAGCAAGTTGTATTATTTTCTTATTATCTGTGCATGGTTTATCCTTCACAAGTTGGTACAGAAGAGATCAAAAGTGTAGGCCTACACACGAGAATGTAATTATATTTCCCCTGCCTCACTGTTTTAGAGAGTAGGGGGTTAATGTGAGGTGGGGTGGGGTGGGGGGGGGAGAGAAACACCACAATCACCCCCGCCACCTCCATCCAACCTACTGTACTCTCTCTCTCTCTCTCTCTCTCTCTCTCTCTCTCTCTCTCTCTCTCTCTCTCTCTCTCTCTCTCTCTCTCTCTCTCTCTCTCTCTCTCTCTCTCTCTCTCTCACAAACTTTTTTTCGCAAAAATATATTTTCTCTTTCACAAACAATGTCTGTGTGTGTGTGTGTGTCCTTGTCCTCTCACGTACTACCTTTCACTTTCTCTCCTTCTGTTTGTCTATCTGTGTGTCACGTTCTCTTTTCTCTGTGTGTCTCTCACGTATATAGGCTACTCGGTATCTGGTGTTATTTTATGATTGTATGTTATTATGGAGAGAGAGAGAGAGAGAGAGAGAGAGAGAGAGAAAGAAAGAGAGAAAGAGAAAATGTGTGTTTGTGAAAGAGAAATTGTGTGTGTGTGTGTGTGAGAGAGAGAGAGAGAGAGATGCAGAGGTGGAAATATAGTGATTATGGAGGTAAAAAATAGTAAACATGAGAGAGAGAGAGAGAGATCAGGAAATAATGAACAAATTAATGCAGTAAGGTACGAAACGGAAAAAAACCTACAAAGGGTACAAAATGGTGTTGATGGTGTTAATTAATTATGGTGGTGATAGTGTGAGACGGTGTTAGAAGTGGTGATAGTGTGGTGTTGATGGTGGTGATAGTGTGAGGAGGGGTTGGAGGTGATAGTGTGGTGTTGATGGTGGTGATAGTGTGAGGAGGGGTTGGAGGTGATAGTGTGGTGTTGATTGTGAAAGTGTGAGGTGTGAGACGGTGTTGGGGCAGAAAGTGTGAGGTGTAAGGAGGTATTGGGGGAGAAAGTGTGAGGTGTGAATAGGTGTTGGTGGGGCCTGCGTGAGAAAGACCTTGAAAGAACTAACAAACTATGCCATTTACTACACAGACACACACACACACACAGAAGGAAGCCATGCCATTACTCATACTAAACTTATTCCTCCACTATATAGCAGACTGGTTTATAGGGGGTATTTTTATTTTTATTATTTATTTTTATTATTTATTTTTATATTATTATTTTCTTTTTTTATCCCTCCGTCTGCTTTCTCATTCACCTATTTAATTAGTCGGGCAATTTCCCTCATAATATGCTCTCTCTCTCCTCAGGCTCACACACACACGCACACAAGCAAGCAAACAAACACATGCACACACACACAAATAAACATTAACCTACCCTCTCTTGCTTACTCACCCGGACACACACACACACACACACATGACAAGGAAGTGTTGGAAGGGTGTGGCCAGGAAGGGAGGAAGAAAGAGGTGGGAGAGAAAAGTGGAAGGATAATGGGAAGAGAAGTATCGTTGTGTGGTGAATAATTAAAAGAAAATTGAAAAGAGGAGAGGAAGGAGAGCGTTTAGGGTCGTGACGTTGAGAGAAAAGGAAAACGAGAGGGAGGGGAAGAGGAGGAAGGAGAAGGAAATATTTATGTGGCTGTGAGAGAGAAGAGAGAGAGAAGTGAGGGAAACGATATTGGGTCAGAGAGAGAGAGAGAGAGAGAGAGAGAGAGAGAGAGAAAGAGAGAGAAGTGGAGGGATATTATATTGGGTCGGAATGATGGGAAATGGATTATGAATGTACATAAATTGGTTGAACGAACACGAAATAAATGAGATAAATATAGGGAATAGCAAGGGAATGAGAAGAAATGAGGAGGGCAACGAGAAGAAGAGATGAGAAACTTAAAATGCAGGTGGGAAATGAGAAAATGAAGCTAAGAGGAAAACGAACTTAAAAAGAATAAAAAAACAGAATAATGATTTAGGAGGGAAGTGAGGCAGGCAGTGAAAGGAGTTATTGGGAGGAAGGGAGGGAGTGGGGGAAGGAAGGAAGGAAGGTTAGCTGCATGGTAGGAAGGTAGGAAGGAGGGAGAGAGGGATGGAGGGTGTGAAGGAAATGAAGTTTGTCCTTGGAAGAGTTTGCTGGTTGAACAATTGGTGTTTGTGGTTTGATTGTAAGTGATATAGTGATTGATTGTGGCTGTGATTGTAAGTGATATGGTGATTGGTAGTGATGGTGATTGTAATTGTGATCAGTAATAATTTTAGAGGTGATAATGGTGAATAATTAGTGATTGTGGCTATGATTGTAAGTGATATAGTGATTGGTAGTGATGGTGATTGTAATTGTGATCAATAATGATTAATTTTAATGGTGAGTAATTGATGATTGTAAGGGATATAGTGATTGGTAGTGGTGGTGATTGGAATAGTGATCAGTAATGCTTTTGGTGGTGATGGTGATGATGATGGAAATTATGCTGGTGCTTGTGGTGGTGGTAATGGTGATGGTAGTGATTGCTCTTGGATGATGATGGTATGAGTTTTAATAGTGATGATGGTAGTAGTTATGAAAGTAATGGTACCGGTAATGGTGGAGGCAGTGTTTGGTCGTGTATGGTAGCCTAATAATGATGGTATGAATTAGTGTTCAACTTGGAAGATGTAATGGTGGTGTTTGTGGTGATATTATCCATATATATACCTTTAATAATAACTAGGACATTGATTTGTTATTGTGATATTAAAATGAGAACGGAAATATATAATAGATTTGGTGATAAATAGTCAAGAGGGAATATTAATGTGATTCTATAATGCTGTAGTGTTTATATAGGTTGTTGTTTTTGTTGTTGTTGTTGTTGATCTATTTGATGCTGATAGTGGTGATGTGTTGTCGATAGTGGAAATGGTAGTAGTGATGGTAGATGGTGAATTATTATTATTATTATTACCGGTAATGTTCTTGTTGTTATTATTACCGCAAAGGTTGTTGTTGTTGTTTTGATTATTATTACAAAAAGGTTTTCGTGACATAGAACAGCCTAGTAGTGAAAGATCATTTTAATGGTACGGTATTGATATTTATGCGGTGGTTACAGAAGTGCAGATGTTGAAATTGACAGTGATTGCAAAAATGGCAGTAGTGATGAATGGCGAAGATAAACCAGTAGCAAAGAGTGTTGAAGATTGCACTAAAGTAACAATTGATGATGATGGAAGTGGTGATTGGAGAGTGACCATCAACCATCACCACCATAACCAAGGTTCACCATTACCCACCATCACCACCACCACCACTGCAGCTTGCCTCCTCCACCACTATTAACACGAACTAGCCTACACTAACCTCTCCAACAACCACCACCTACCTATCTCCACACTCTTCCACCACCACCAACACCATTAAATACAGTGCCTAACTTCCCCTCCACTCCTCAACATGACCCCCAAATCATTCCTAGTCTCAAACATGCAGACAAACTCACAAACACCGTATAGCCTAGCCTAGCCTACACCCACTCCCAGTCAATCCATCCCAGTCCCACCCCAGTAAATTCAGCGGCTTCAGCCAGTCTCACGCCAGCTGCCTAGACGCGCGCAGCACCTCTCTCACTCTTGTGTGTTTGTGTGTGGCTTTCCGAACCCCGCTTACTGGGATTTTGCCCTTCCTAAGGCTAGTTCCCTGTAGGTGGATTTGGTTCTTGTCGTTTTCCCGCCGTGGCTGTCTCTCCTAACGTGGTGTTGCTGCTGCTGCTGGGGTAGTCGACGTATTATTTCATCAATCATAAAGGCGTGTTGTACTCTTCTACTCTTTCGACTCATACGAACATCAAGACTCGTTAGACTATTATATACCCAGTTATTATTGTCATCTTGTTGCAAGAGATAGTTGCCGGCGTATCAGAGTTTCAGAGGTTAACTATCAGTCAGGTTAGAAATACCAATAGACTACTGCTGTTACTATCTTTCAAGAAATAGTCCCACAGCGTTACAGTTACCACTACTACAACTACCTGTACTGCAGCATCACTACACTAACTACTTAGGCTACTTACAAGAGACTGTGTGACCGTTACTATCGTTGCAAGGATAGTAACTGGAGTTGCAAAGAACTTGTCTACCACACACACTGCATAGCCCTCATCAAGAAATAGTTAAGTCATCCATCGTAACTGCTGCAGCATAAAATATATATATATACGTTTTCTAAAGATACCGTTATTGCTTGAAAACGATTGTATTATCACCGTTACCAAGTTTGTCGGTAAAAATAACGCTACATAAGAGCATCCCAGGAGCTGATACAGGGATAATTTTGGAGTGATTTACGAAGAATACAGTGAACAAATACAGCTGTAGTGATGTGGCTGTATATGAACCGCGTCAACCTGGACTCGGTGAAGAAAAACCAGATTGTTTACATCGGAGATGAACTCAGTATGAACAATGAGGAAGTGTAAGTGAACAACCACGAGATGTTGATTATTATTATTATTATTATTATTATTATTATTGGGCATATTAAATCGTGTGTTGTGTGTTTCATATCTTTTATATTAGGGTAGGCCTATAGTCTAAAATAATTATGGAGATGCATGTAACGTCCAAGTAGGAAAATAATCGTATGGGAAAAGTGTATAGGCCTAACCGGTATCGTAAGTTTATAATGTAGCTTTATCTAATGTAAGAAAACACCAAGGCTGGAAATTTAATCAACACCGGATTATCGATACATATTTTCGTTAGGAATTAAGGGAGCAATACAGGATTTATAGGGAGGAGGAAGAGATGGAGAGAATGAGGAAGGGATGCAAAGTGGAGGGAAGATGTGGTGGAAAGGGTCAGTGGAAGGTGGAGGGAGAAAGTTTGACGTAGATGGTGTGCAGAAGGCTGTCCTCATCCTGTGTGTGTATTTTGTATGTGTTGTGCGTGTTTCTGTGTGTCATTGAAAGTCTACCCATTTCTCCAAACTAGGCTATACCAGGAAAGAGAATAATACTTCATTAAATATATTGACAGAATAGGGGATCTGTTTTAAAGCATTTTAACCTAAACAAATGTCCCCCTTAATATTCCTCTAAGTTCATTGTAGCCTATTATTATATACCATGTATGTCATAAGAAGGAAAATGAACTACGGTAAGCTATATACAGTAAATTGTGGACTGAACATCTGTGGCAACATTGATGATTGAAGTCTAATGGTTGTGGTTGTAGAAATCGAACTTCATGGTGAATTTCAAAAATTAAAAAGGCGTGGTTCTTGGAGGGGAGAGGAGTAGCCTAGCCTGTCTGTGGTTACTCGTTGTAGACATGCATCTATGTGGTGTTGAAGATTGCAACGTGAGGGTAGCAATGTTTGGAAGATTAGGCTATGGATGTTACGAAACCTGTGCAGGATTTTATTTATAAACTGGAGACTAGGCCTAAACGATTTTTACAGTGTGTAACAGGATGCAAACTCCCATAACATTATATAACATTATAAATTGTGTCACAGTTTGGTGGCAAATGTATTGTTGAACTAAAGACTAATTATTTCAAATGACTGTACCGTGACACAAAACCCCTATTGTATTATAAACAGGAGCAGGCTTTGTTTTGTGTCACAGTTTGGTGGAATATTGAATAAACGTCAGTATTTGCATTTTAGCTAGGAGTCCAACTATACTGTAGGTAAATTCTGTAGCTACTGTAAAATTATCCATCATTTGTAAAGTTTAAGAAATGCGGGTAAGAGCAGTACAGAGAGAGGGAGGGAGAGAGTGGCGAGGAACATGAATTAAACTTGTACGTTACTTGTGCAATTACGTCATCCTGTCACTTGTATCTACACACACGTACACACATAGCGCTCAGGCAACGCATATACACAGTTCTCAGGATAATAAACACACGCATACACACACATACACACTACACAGGCCCTATAGTTTAACTAGGCCAGTACTTAATTGTAACATGTTAAAAACCCATTAAATTGTGACGAACAAACATGCAGACAGAAGAGTGAGACAGTCTGGCAGGAAAATCACACACACTCAGGAAGATAAGGCTGGGAAGGAGAGAATAAAGAAAGAGATAGCCAAAGAGGAAGGGAGGAAGTAAAATAGGAAAGAGACTGGTGGTGGGGGGGGAGAAAGTACAATGATAGAAAAATAGTAAGAATAACTGAAGAGTAGAAAAGAAGAGAAAATGGGAAGATATAAGATGAAAAAATTAGAGAGAGGGAGAGAAACAAATAAGAATGGCAAAATAAGAGAAATAGTTACAAATGTGAGGAGAAAAATCAAAGTTGCGATTTTTTTTTTTTAACATCCACGTGCTAAGGTCACCATGAATCTCCTCTATCCATCCCTCATCATGTTTTTACCTCTCTCCCTCCTCCTCTCACCTTCATCTCTCCCTCCTCCTCTCACCTTCATCTCTCGCGTCCCTTTCCTCCACTAGTTTTTAGTATCAAGGGTAGGGAGAGGAGTATGTTGGGTGGGGGTGGGGGGGGGTTAATTAGGCAAGGTATATTACAGTGGGTGATTATTTATGGTTTGCCCACATTATCAAATCTGTCACTCGTTCATTTGTTCCATTTTGCATTCTTTCATGCCCTCTATGTTTATCCTTACACCTTTCCCTTCCTTCCATCATTAATTAATTTATTTTCCGTTTGTATACTACAAGCATTTTCTTACTCAACTCTTCCTTACGTTTTTCATCTCAGTCATGTCTACCAGCCACCACTCACTCCCCTTCCTTCATTCCTTTCCACCACCCTCATTCCCTGTCCTTCCTTCCTTCCTTACTTTCTTGCTCTCACTCCCTTATCTCCTTTCTTGCTTCCTGTCCTTGAGCGCCACATAGCAGCCCTGTACGTGAGTCATTTACACCAACACCACCAGGATACAACAACAACAACAACAAAAGTCCCTCTTGCGGTGGTGGTGGTTGCTGACTTCATGTAGGGGGGAAGTTTTGTGTTAGTAAATCTGGAGCAACTGCTGAATCCTCCAAACTATTCCAAGCAACAGAACACCATTATTTTGTGTTCACTTGGGCCTGTTTCCTGGCATACTTTGGAGGAATCAAGTCACTCCTATGTACCAAAAGGGAATTGCCACCTTAATTTCACACTCGGAGGGACAAATGTTACCAGACTAGGCTATTGCTACATCCTCCTTCTTTTGTTTTTATTTTGTTTTCATTTTCTTCGGCCATGGAGAGGAACTTGTGATTGGTTCGGTATTGTTGTTGTCTTCGTTCCTCATTTTGCCTCATCCCTCTATTCTTTTTCATCACAGTTTTTCGTAGTTTCTCCCCTTTTTCTTTTTGTCTTGTTCTCTGTTCTCCCATTCAATCATTCTTCAGTTTCTCTTTTCTCTCTTATATTAGTTCTGTGTTGTCTCATGTTCTTTCTGTGTTCTCTTCTCTCCTTTCGTTATTTATTTACACCGACTTGCTTATTTAATTTACATAGACTTGTTAATCACTTAAGTTTCCTGTTTTCTTACCAGTCCTTGTGTAGCCTAATAACAAGACATTATTATTATTTTGACTATGCCAACTTATTCTTACACATTACTTTTACTTACCTACATATACTTACTGTAGATAATTTTATGCACACTCATTCTAATCATACATATTATTCATATATTTATATTTTGTTACTTCAGAATCCTAAGCAATACCCAACCTGTTTCGACTTACAGTATATGAAATGATCGCTTGCACAAATTTTAACTCGGCAAATTATTTATACTACTCTACTGAACATTAGGGTATATATTTAATTGATATGATTTACTTATACGATGTGTACTTGTTACAGTATTGAAGGTGTATATGAAGGCGGCAACTTGGTATATTAAAATGAATGCATAGATATATTAGCTTGCTTGGCCTTGGTGGTATGTTTAACCTTCACCACCACTACATTATTATTATTATTATTATTATTTTGTATGATCGCTTTGTGTAGTGGTGGTGGTGGTGTGTTTAACCTTCACCACCACCACTACACTAAGATTTTTATTATTATTATTATTATATTATTATTATGGCTTTGTTTAACATTGCGCTATTATTTCGGATTTTTTAGTACTGCAACAAGCGTAAGGAGATCATATTTTTTTTCCTACGGTATTTTTCACAGTCCTAATCCTATCCTATTATATTCTCATGTGCTTGCTGCCTCTCTGAATTCCACTCTGTCTCCTCTTTTTGTGCTTGGTGTCTCTCTTTTCCTCTCTGTCTCTCTAGTGGTTGCTGCCTCTCTGATCCTGTCTCTCTCCTCTTTTATGCTTTCTGTCTCTTTTGTGCTTGCTGCCTCTGATCCTCACTGTTCTGCTTGCTGTCTCTCTAATCCTCTGTCTCCTCTGTTGTGTTTGCTGCCTCGCTAATCCTCTTTATCTCATCTTTTGTTGTGGCATTAAAATGTCTTTCTGGCGTGACACAATCTTTTCGTTGATATAGGGGCATTTTTTTACCGTAGCATTATTATATTTGAAATGTCATTGCCGTGGTTAAGGCAGGGGTGTACACTCGTGCTACGTAATTTCTGACCAGAGACGAACGACATGCACCACACACACACACATTCGAACTCAGCCTCTATATATGTACGGGACCCTGTATGTTAGATCTGGTGGTGGTAGTGGTGGTGGCTTCTGATTCCTCCTGACTATGCCATACACGAAACAAACTCCTTCAATGTAGGTGATGTTTGGTGGCATGCAGGGCTGAGAAGGCAAACAAGCAGGGATGATAGTGACCTTGACAATGAGTTTAGACCTTTAGAGCCACCTCGGATCCCTAACCTAACGACAAAATTGTTGAGACACGTGTAGACTTCATGATTCTCTGTCTGTGTGTATGTATGTGTTGGTATGTACAGTATGAATGTATGTATGTATGTATGTATGAGGGAGTGTCTGTTTCGTGCTGTAGGCTATATAAAAAAAATAGCTATTTTTTTATTCTTTCTTTCGTTTATTTTATTATTATTATTATTATTTTACTCCGGGGTTGAAAGGTAAATAAAAGTGAATTAAACATTAGTTATTAATGTGATTTGACTAAATTATATAAAATGTAGATGACAAGAAAACCTCACTCGTGTTTTAAAAGCGGTAACTTTGTAGTGAATAATATAAAGTAGAGATAGTGTGTATACATTTCTTTTTATATATGTTGTGTAAAGGTTGTTAATTCTTCCAATTTTATATTATATTTTGCTTCTTTTTTTTTAAGGTTCAATATTGTGTATAGGCTATTGTTACCTTCCTCTCCTCCTTCCCTTACTCGTCTCTCCCCTTTATCATCCTCTAATCTTACTTCCTTATATGTTATTCCTCTCATTTCTTCCCTCGTTTTTCACTCCCTTGCTTTACCCTCCTATTTTATTCCTCCGCGTATTACAGTAATTTTTTTTTCTCTCCAATTCCTTTCTCACTTTCTCTTTCCATTCCTTCCTCCTTCCCTTTTACATCTTCATTTTTTTTCCTGATCTTCTCTTCCTCCCTTCCTTCCTCATCCTTCCTTCCTTCCTTCCTTCCTTCCTCATCCTTTCTTCCTTTCTTCCTTTCTTCCTTCCTTCACTCCTTCCTTCCTTCCTTCCTTCCTTCCTTCCTTCCTTCCTTCCTTCCTTCCTCATCCTTCCTCATCCTTCCTTCCTTCCTTCCTTCCTTTCTGACCTCCCCATCATCTCTCCGTGACCTCTGACCTCCCTCCAATCACAACCCACCAGGTACATAGATGACGTCATGCGGAAGTAAACATGATAGCAAGCAACCCCAATACGGAGCTCAACCCCCCCCCCAGCCCTCTTCTCTCTCTCCTCTCTCTCTCTCTCTCCTCTCTCTCAGGTTTTGTAAGTGAATAGGAGACTAGGAGTGCGAATGATTCCTCCAAACTGTGCCAGGAAACAGACTAATTCATTGTCTTCTCTACCTCCCTTCTTCTCCTCCTCTATGCTTTCCTCTCCTCCCCCTTCAAACACCCGTTCATCTTCACCCCTCCCCCACTGTAATATTCCCCCCCGTTAGTCAGTTGTTTTAACAGTGAAGTTTCTTCCGCCTTCTCTCTCTCTCTCTCTCTCTCTCTCTCTCTCTCTCTCTCTCTCTCTCTCTCTCTCTCTCTCTCTCCTGGTGTGGTTATAGTGGTAATGGTCGTGTTATGGAGGTATTTGTGGTTGTAATTGTTTTGATATGTTGGTAATTGTGGTTGTAATTGTTTTGATATGGTGGTAATTGTGGTTGTAATTGTTTTATGATGATAATTGTGGTTGTAATTGTTTTATGGTGGTAATTGTGGTTGTATTGTTCTGTTGTTATGGTGGTAATGGTCGTGTTATGAAGGCAGTAGCTGTGTTGTTGTTATGGTTATGGTAGTGGTTGTGGGGGCTTGTCAAGAGTAGAACCACACAAGTTTTATACACGTGGAGTTATGTACAGTCGGCTTCATAAATTCGTATACACCACTGTGACATCAAAGGTTCATAACAACTAGAAAATTCTCTATAGTATTATCCTAACACCAAACTTTTCAAGGGATTTTATACTTAATTTATATTTATACTTTATACTTATAATTTATGCTTATACTTTATACTAATACTTATATCAGTCATCAGAGCAATGCCTACAGTAAGTGCAAAATAATTACCAGTGATTTTTATACTATCAATATTCCCAGTGTTACCAACCTTACTTTTTCTTCAATATTCCCAGTGTTACCAACGTTACTTTTTCTTCAATATTCCCAGTGTTACCAACGTTACTTTTTCTTCAATATTCCCAGTGTTACCAACGTTACTTTTTCTTCAATATTTGGAGTGTTAGGAAGGGTGTGTGTGTGTGTTATTATAAGGAATAGTATGTGTTATAAGCTTTTCTAACCCCGTGTTGTTTTTTTCTTCTCATTACAGGAGGACCAGGTCACTCAATGCACCGTCACCCATCCAGCAGTTCGGCCCCTGTGGTCGGATCATGCGCAACTCAGCCATGGTCATGTGAGTAACCAACCCACCCATACATTTATTAGAGTTATACAGAGATAGGTAGTTTTTTTTTTTTTTTTTTTTTTTTTTTTTTTTTTGCTTGTATTATTATTATTATTAATATACAGAGATACATATTTAGTTTGCTTTGTTCCAGTATTATTATTATTATTATTATTAATGTTATTGTTAAACAGAGATATAGAGAGTTTGTTTTGTTCCAGTATTATTATTATTATTATTATTAATGTTATTGTTATACAGAGATACATATTTAGTTTGCTTTGTTCCAGTATTATTATTGTTATTATTATTATTGTTAGTAGTAGTAGTGGTTGTGATAGTATACTGTATGTAGTACTAGCGATAGGATAGTAGTGGTAGTAGTAGAAATGTTAATATTATTCGTAGTAGTAGAATTTAGTAGTAGTAGGTAGTAGAATTTATTATTATTATTATTCGTAGTAGTAGTACGGTTTTAATAGTAGTAGTAGTAAATTTATTATTATTATTATTATTATTGAAAGTCGTCATAAAACAAGTGGACAATAAGTGTGTTTGTATGTTCGTTTGTGTGTGTACTATTTCCAGATTAAATGGCCAAGAAATAGAGCTGCTTTCACCATTGTTTAACTTTTTGTTTCCATTCTGTATTATTTATTATATTTGAAATGTCATTGCCGTGGTTATGGCTCAGGTGTATTTTCTCTTTTCTATATATTGTATCTTTTGTCTCGTTTTCATTTTTATTTCCTTTGCTTGCTTGCTGTCACACCTCTCTATCACCTATTCTCTGGCGCTATATGACTTCGCTGTTGCGGCGCCTAATATCAATCAATC
>JAWZYT010005906.1:0-37511 GCA_034508575.1 Petrolisthes manimaculis | reverse complement strand
AGATCCCCTCTCCTCCCCTTCCCCCCTTTCCTCCCACCCCCCTCCCTTAACATAAAAAGTTCCCCCCTCTCCTTCCCCTTCCCCCTCTCCCTCCCCCTCCCCCTCTCCTCCCCCTCCCCCCCCTCTCCTCCCCCCTCCCCCTCTTTCCTCCCCCCCCTCCCTTCTTTCCTCTCCCCCCCTAATATCAGAAGTTTCCCCCCTCCCCCTTTCTCCCCCTAAATATCAGAAGTCCCCCCTACCCCCTTTCCTCCCCCCAACCCCTTTTAATATCAGAAGTCCCCCTACCCCCTACCCCTTCCTCCCCCCCTCCCTTTTAATATCAGAAGTCCCCCCTCCCCCACCCCACACCCCCTCCCCTCCCACCCCCCCTCTTTACCTAATCAGTCTTTGTAAATTAGTAAGTGTAAAAGTGTAAATGACTTGTACAGATAAAATACCCCCCAACCCCACCCCTCTCCCCCTCCCCCTCCCCCCACTCCCCCCTCCACCCCCTCCTCTCCCCCCTCCCCCTTCCTCCAACCCCCTCCACCCTCCCCCTTCCCTCCAACCCTACCCTTCACATCACCCCTACCTCCCCCCCTCCCCCTTCCTTCCAACCTCCTCCAATCCTCCTACCTCCCCCCCCTCACCCTCCAATTTACCCCCTACCCTCCCCCCCTCCAATTTACCCCCCTCCCCCCTCCCCCCCTCTCCTTCCCATCAAAGATCTTTTTATAATTATTATTATATATATATTAGTATAGTGCATTTTTAGTTTATATATATACATACATATTTTTTTTGTATTATTATTATTATTTATTATTTATTATTATTATTATTATTATTATTATATTATTATTATTATTCTATTATTATATATTTTATTTATATTTTTGTAGTGGTGAAAATGCACCTGTTCCCCCCCAATATCAAAACGTTGAGTTGATTTATTATATGTATGTATGTATCTCTCGGTAAATGAAAGTATTACATATACATACATACATACATACAACATATATACATATATATATACATACATACATACATACATACTACATACATTCATAAACACATACATATACATACATACACAACACAGGAACTTACTGCAAATAAAACACCACACACACACACACACACACACTCTCTCTCTCTCTCTCTCTCTCTCTCTCTCTCTCTCTCTCTCTCTCTCTCTCTCTCTCTCTTCTCTCTCTCTCTCTCCAAACAAACACACACACACACACAAACAAACAAACAATTCACTATATGGTAACCGTAGCCTTGTAAAAAAAATGTGTAATAATAATAATAATAATAATAATAATAATAATAATGATAAACTAGCATAATAAGACCTCATTGCCTGTCTCCTCAAACTAACTAACTAACTAACTAACTAACTACCCCGGTGGTCATTATGCAAGAAAGGTCATGGTAAATACGATGGTTAGTACATACGATGGCTTTATAACTATTTTGTGTTTTTTTAGTATAGTGTACCCCCTAAATATTTCTTGGGTAACGTTTTCTGTGAAAGACACGTTCAGTTGTGTTCGTTTTCTTTCATCTACATGTATTTGTTGTGACTAGTGTATAATTTTTTAGGGGGGTGCGGAATAGGGGGACAGGCTTTGGGGCGATTTTGGGGGGTGCGGAAATAGGGGACAGGCTTTCTACACACCCCAAGCCTGTTCCCCCTATTCCCAAACCAACCCCTCAAGGCTGACCCCTATTTTCGAACCCCCCCAACCCCCCCCCCCAAGCCTGACCCCTACTCCCGCACCCCCTTAATATTTGTTGATAATTTTGGGGGAAATAATAATAATAATAATAATAATAATATTTTGGGGGGAATAATAATAATAGTAATAATAATAATAATTTTTAGAGGAATAATATAATAATAATTTTGGGGGGAATAATAATAATAATAATAATAATAATAGCCATCATTATCACCTAGGCCATTAATTAACCTTTACTTGCATAATGACCACTAATTAGAAATATATATATAGTAGATTATTAGATATAACAATAATAATAATAATAATAATAATAATAATAATAATAATAATGAGTCATTTAATTAAGTAAATTCTGCTTGCTTTCAATTACATATACTGCACAAATCAAAGGAATTATTATTATTATTATTATTATTATTATTATTATTATTATTATTATTATTATTATTATTATTATTTTGATGGAGATGCACATTTTCCCACTTTCTGTTCTTGTTTTTCCTTCGTCTCGTTTTCCTGTTGTCTTTATTCCTCTCTCTCTCTCTCTCCTCTCTCTCTCTCTCTCTCTCTCTCTCTCTCTCTCTCTCTCTCTCTCATAATATTTTCCCTCATCAATTTCTGTCCCACATACGGTGCATTTTCGCCTAGGTAATAATAATAATAATAATAATAATAATAATAATAATAATAAAATGCAATATGACTCCATGTATAAATAATAATAATAATAATAATAATAATAATAATATATAGCCTATAATTATGATCAGAAAAAAATATCAAAGCACACGTTAGTACCGAAATTTTAGAAGACTACAGATTCCTCCAAATTATTATTATTATTATTATTATTATTATGTTTACTACATAATAATTAAATATACTGGGGTTTATGTTTTTTTTTAATTTAGTTTGGAGGAATCAGAAGTCTGCGATAATAATAATTTAATTTTATTTTATTTTCATTTTTTTAAATAATATAGACATTATTTTGTATATATATAAATATTTTTTTTTATTTTTTATCTTATCTGAGATGATAATATATACTTCTTTTTTTTTTTCAATATAGAATTTGGTTTGTACATAAATATTTTGTTTATACATATATAGATTTTTTTTGTAAAGGGACGAATAGGAGATTTTTTTTTTTTTGAAATTTACTTATTTATATATATATATATATCTCCATTTTTATTTTTTTTCGGTGCTGGCGTGTGTTGTGAAGTTTTGAATATTATGCTTTTCTAAAATATTCTGAAAAGAAACTAAAACACAATGAAAAATACCCAACTAACCAAATAACCAAGTTACCCCTTCAATTGTTAGCCGTGCAAAGAAATATCAAGAACAAAAATATGCATAAAATCCTTAAAAAAAAAAAACAAAAAAACAAAACTATATGCCCCACAAGAGCTTGTTATTTTCTACAACTTGTGTCTTCTTTACTAGCTCCTATGTGGACTAGTTGCCAGCTAGTTCCATAATTGCTAGTAAGTAGGTTTAGGGCGGGTCGAACTTGTAGATACATACATAAAGTAGAGCGGATTCAACACGCGTGGTATTTGAATTGAACGGTACACTTAGCTCCACTCATAACTAGTACAGTGTCTGTTTACTGGTTAATAATACACTTGGCTCCACTTATAACTAGTACAGTGTCTGTTTACTGGTTAATAATACACTTGGCTCCACTTATAACTAGTACAGTGTCTGTTTACTGGTTAATAATACACTTGCCTCCACTCATAACAAGTACAGTGTCTGTTTACTGGGTTAAATATACCAGTGTACGCGTTTGTTTACTGGTAATAATAATAATAAATAAACTAATCAAGCATCAGTTTTGTTTACGTGTCCAACCATCACAGTGTTACCACATTTACAATTTATCATGAATAAACAAACACAGTGTTGCCATATTTACTAGTACTATACGAAAGAAACAAATACAGTGTTGCCACATTTCGCAAAACCACCCGACGGACACTGTGCTCTTACCAGTGGAGCCAACTGTATGTACACGTGTGGTGAATCCATGAATAAATAAATAAATAATAAATAATAATAACTATACTGTGCAGCCTCTTGTTTACTCAATGTGTGCAAATTATTTGAAGATTAATAATAAAAATAGTGTTGTGAAAAAATACTGGAACTGTGGAATTATTTTATTGTATCCTATTTTTTTCCTTTTTTGCTGTCAGTCTTTCCCTGTTATCTATTTATCTAGTTATCTATCTATTTATCTATCTATCTATCTATTTATCTGTCTATCTATCTATCTATGTAGCTATTTATCTATCTCCCAATCTATCTATTTATCTCTTTATCTATTTATCTATCTATTTATCTCTATCTATTTATCTATCTATCTATTTATCTATCTACCTATCTATCTATTTATCTATCTATCTATCTATGTAGCTATTTATCTATCTATCTATCTATCTATCTGTCTATCTATCTATCTATGTAGCTATTTATCTATCTATCTATCTATTTATCTATCTATCTATCTATCTATCCATCTATCTATCTCCCAATCAATATTTCTCCCTCATTCAACAGTCAGAAAATTGGAGGTAAATGAGTCCTTCAAATATTACCACGAAACACACACACACCTATACAGTATTGAAGAAGCTTGTTTCGTGGCATAGTCAGAAGGAATCAGAAGCCTCCAATTTTCATACACGATCACATTAGATAAAGTAGTTAATACATAGCCATAAGAAAGTGAAAGAAATCTGGAGCAACTGATTCCTCCAAACTATCCCAGACCACTATTTCTATTCATCTGATACTATTAATTAATTTGCTGACATACTTTGGAGGAATCAAGGTGCTCCAATGTACACTAAGCCACAATCCAATATTCACCCACACTTTCCTTCCATCGTAGTAAATAAATCAGTATCATATCAAAATATAATCATACAACAACAACACCTTACGTCAACTCAAGCAACCCCCTCAATTATTATTATTATTATTATTATTATTATCATTATTATACGTCAACTCAACCCTCTCAATTATTATTATTATTGTTATTATTATTATACAAGAACACGTTATGTCAACTCAACCCCCTCAATTATTATTATTATTATTATTAGGTGGTGCAAAATCATACACGTGTTGTTCTTTATTACCAAGATATTTACTACCATGGAAGGAAAGTAAGTAAGTTTAATTAAGAAGGGATAATTCGACGCATGTAATAATTGTAATTGGTTGATTTATATGTCAGATAACTGGAACCAAATTAATATAAATAGAAAAAAGAAAGTATATAAATAGAAAAAAGAAAGTATATTTGTGGTCAATAATAATAATAATAATAAAAAGTGTCAGTAGGTATTTGTTTATTAGTTCGAAGCTCTACGAATTAATTGAATCAAATTGTTTCGAAGCGTAAAGTAATAAATATGGAACTTGGAACTCAGAAGTGTTGCCAAGTAGGGGAAAAATATCTACAGGAAATAGCAATAAACTAATAGTAAATACCAAGGTAAAACACACACTTATTATTATTATTATTATTATCTTCTGAAGTATACAGGGAATTTAATTTTTGATGTAAACAGGGAAATTCTGCTGAATATTTTAATTTATATAATAAGTTTGAGAAATTTCGTGAAGCTGAGTTAGGAGACTTGGCAACACTGGGTCCAGGAAATTTCAAGTCACCGAGTCAGTGTGTCAGCAGACGTCGTGGAGTGAGGATGTGCGTCGCCTTCCCTCCGTCTATACCAGGTTAGTTATCATTTATTTCACTTAAATTTGATTGTATATTATTTACCTTGATTTAATAATGCTTCCTAAAAGTCAACAACATATACGTTTGTGTGTGTGGTAGTTTGTGTGTGTGTGTGTGTGTGTTATTTGTTGGTTGGGGAGCATCCTAACTAACTATGGTAATAATGGAACTACCTGACAGTGTGGTGGTTAGTTGGTTGGTTTGTAAGCTTCCCAACCACACTTGTAAAAATATATCAAGACATAGTTTACTCACCAAATTCATTAAATAAATAATTCACCCATAAGTCTAAAATTTAAATGGCTAATTAAGATTCTTTTGTTTGCGTGCTTACAAACAAACCATTATCAACTACTGTGGAATCGACCCATAGTTCATTATAATTTATAGGGAATATATATATGTACAGCCACAATTAAATATCCACAAACACTTTCCTTCCATCGTAGTAAATAAATTATCTTGGTAATAAAGAATAACACGTGTATGATTTTGCACCACCTCATAATAATAATAATAATAATAATAATAATAATAATAATTGAGAGGGTTGAGTTGACGTATAATAATAATAATAATAATAATAATAATAATAATAATAATAATAATTGAGGGGGTTGCTTGAGTTGACGTAAGGTGTTGTATAATAATAATAATAATAATAATAATAATAATAATTGAGAGGGTTGAGTTGACGTATAATAATAATAATAATAATAATAATAATAATTGAGGGGGTTGCTTGAGTTGACGTAAGATGTTGTTGTTGTATGGTTATATTTTGATATGATACTGATTTATTTGTACGATGGAAGGAAAGTGTTGGTGGTTATTTATCCCACACTCACACCTCCCCCTCACAATCCCTCCGAGGTGTGTGTGTGTGTATCTGTCTGTATGTGTGTGTTTACCGCTTGCTCGATAATAATGAGAGAGAGAGAGTGTGTGTGTGTGTGTGTGTGTGTGTGTATCGATATATCAGCATGGTTCCCAGTCATCTTGTCATCAATCAAAAAAATATATATATATATACGTATGTACCCTTGACCCATACGTCGTTTTTAATACCAAACCAACATTACAGGTAGAGGAGGGATGGACGAGTGTGTGTAGTAACAGTCACTCACCTGCTATTCAACACTCTCTGCTTGGTGGCTGTACCCGGAGGAGGAGAGATGGACGAGTGTGTGTAGCAACAGTCACTCACCTGCTATTCAACACTCTCTGCCACGTTGAAGTCACAAGAAGGTATGATAAGGTGATTGATGTTGTTAAAGTGGAAAATAGGAAGGTAGAATTAATTGATGTTGATGTTAAGGGGGTGCAGGAGTAGGGGACAGGCTTAGGGGTGGGGGGGGGGTGCGTGAATAAGGGGACAGACTTAGGGGTGGGGGAGGGGATAGAAAGCCACGACTGTACATATGCAAAGATAGAGAGAGAGGAAGATTGAGAGTGTTAGGAGGATTGTAATTATGGGAGATATGAATGGGAAAGTATAGGAAATGAGAGAGTAGGAAGTATTGTTGGTAAATGGGGTGTGGAAGGAGTGAATGAGAATGGTGGATGTCTGTGTGTGTTGAGAGAGGGGAAGGGGTTGTTGTTCTTGGCTAACCCCTTCTTTGAGCACAAGATGATACACCGATATACAGTCGAAATGGATGAAGAGTTTGGTAGGAAACTTGAGTGAGAAGTTTATAGAGAAAACCAGCATTATTTGGGGGAATCATGGCACTCCAATGTACAGTTGCCAAAAAAGGTATTGCGACAACTATTGATACAACATTAAATATATTAATGTCCATAGTTGTTTGTATGGACTATAAGTACTGTATGTATAACAGAAGGAAATATACATATCCTTCTGTAATACTGTACATATCCACAACTATTTGTAGGGACTATAAGTATGTATAACAGAAGGAAATATACATATCTTTCTGTAATACATATCCACAACTATTTGTAGGGACTATAAGTATGTATAACAGAGGAAATACTGTATACATATCCTTCTGTAATACATACTTATAATGCCTACAACCAACTATGGACATTAATATATTTAATGTTGTATCAAGAGTTGTCGCAATACCTTTTTTGGCAACTGTTCAAAAAAAAAATTGCCACCATAAGGGGAGATTGTGCTGTTGGTAAATTGGAACTTTGAAGGAAACAGTAGCCTCCAAAAATATATTAAGAGGGCCTAGTTTGTAGGGACCATATACAGTACAGTACCTTCAAAATCAACAACCAAAATAACCAAAGATCTCTCCTAACTTAGTCATAAAATTGGAGGTAAATGAGTCCTTCGAATATTGCCATGAAACTCACACATATAGAAGGAGGAATCAGAAGCCTCCAAATTATCCTACACAATCACTGGGTCCCTTAAATATGGTAATTCAGTTTTGTTGTTACATTGGAGTGCCTTGATTCCTCCAAAATAGTGGTGTTTTGTTGCTTGGAATTATATGGAGGAATCGGTTACTCCAGATTTACCCAAAGTGAAATTCCCTCGTAAATAATTTCTGTGGCTTTGAATATTTTTTGACTAATGTGCTAATTAATTTCTAACTTGAGAGAGAGAGAGAGAATATGAATAGCATTGACACAGAGAGAGAGAGAGAGAGAGAGAGAGAGAGAGAGAAAAAATATGAATAGCAGTGACTGAGAGAGAGAGAGAGAATATGAATAGCAGTGATTGAGAGAGAGAGAGAATATGAATAGCAGTGATTGAGAGAGAGAGAGAGAGAATATGAATAGCAGTGATTGAGAGAGAGAGAGAATATGAATAGCAGTGATTGAGAGAGAGAGAGAGAATATGAATAGCAGTGATTGAGAGAGAGAGAGAGAGAATATGAATAGAAATGATTGAGAGAGAGAGAGAGAGAGAATATGAATAGCAGTGATTGAGAGAGAGAGAAAGAGAATATGAATAGCAGTGATTGAGAGAGAGAGAGAGAGAATATGAATAGCAGTGATTGAGAGAGAGAGAGAGAGAGAGAATATGAATAGCAGTGATTGAGAGAGAGATAGAGAGAATATGAATAGCAGTGATTGAGAGAGAGAGAGAGAGAGAGAGAATATGAATAGCAGTGATTGAGAGAGAGAGAGAGAGAATATGAATAGCAGTGATTGAGAGAGAGAGAGAGAGAGAGAATATGAATAGCAATGATTGAGAGAGAGAGAGAGAGAGAGAATATGAATAGCAGTGATTGAGAGAGAGAAAGAGAATATGCAGTGACTGAGAGAGAGAGAGAATATGAATAGTAGTGATTGAGAGAGAGAGAGAGAGAGAGAGAATATGAATAGCAGTGATTGAGAGAGAGAATATGAATAGCAGTGATTGAGAGAGAGAGAGAGAGAATATGAATAGCAGTGACAGAGAGAGAGAGAGAGAGAGAGAGAATATGAATAGCAGTGATTGAGAGAGAGAGAGAATATGAATAGAAATGATTGAGAGAGAGAGAGAGGGAGAGAGAATATGAATAGCAGTGATTGAGAGAAAGAAAATATGACACCTTTTTGGGGTTTTCTCATCTGTTTATATCTTATTTCATAATCGGTATCGTTCCAATTAGGTACAGTCTGTCAATGATGCATGTACCCCATCCCTCACTCAGTTACTTGTCACAGTTTTAGCTGGTAAAATCAAATCTGGAGTAGTAAGCAAGCAAGCAAGCAAGCAAGCAGGGTTATCTTACAGTGATTGTCATTGGTCTATCTAATATTATCTGCTGTAAGTTAGTTATATACCATACCCCTGCTTTTTATAGTCCAGATTTAAGTGAACGAGGGTGGGGTACAGTTGGACACATGAATGGGTGGTACAGCCCAAGTGAAAGATGGTCAATTTCTCCCAATATCAAATTCCTTAGTGCCAAATAGGAGACATCAGGGGCAGAAGTCAGTATTGAGGAATGTGTGTGTGTGTGTGTGTGTTCCTTAGTGTCAAATAGGAGACATCAGGGGCAGAAGTCAGTATTGAGGATGGTGTGTGTGTGTGTGTTCCTTAGTGCCAAATAGGAGACATCAGGGGCAGAAGTCAGTATTGAGGATGGTGTGTGTGTGTGTGTGTGTTCCTTAGTGCCAAATAGGAGACATCAGGGGCAGAAATCAGTATTGAGGATGGTGTGTGTGTGTGTGTGTGTGTTCCTTAGTGCCAAATAGGAGACATCAGGGGGCAGAAGTCAGTATTGAGGATGGTGTGTGTGTGTGTGTGTTCCTTAGTGCCAAATAGGAGACATCAGGGGCAGAAATCAGTATTGAGGATGGTGTGTGTGTGTGTGTGTGTGTGTGTGTTCCTTAGTGCCAAATAGGAGACATCAGGGGCAGAAATCAGTATTGAGGATGGTAATAAAAAGCAAGTACGGTACCTAATAATAATAGACACACAATGGTTACTCAAATGGGACAAGTATCTTTCACCACCTGGGCTGTACCACCCATTCATGTCTCCAACTATAAATAGGATTGTTAGGTGTGTGTATTGTACCTATTTCATCTTGGAGGGAATTATTTTGATCACTCCTATTTTAGTGTTCGTTTCAGTTGGTGTAACATGAAGCTCTTCTAGATATTAATTGCTCCACATTTACCAACAGTGTAGAGTAGTTAGTTCCCCCTTAAAAATTTCTCTCATTCCGTTTCATTTTACTCGGTGACTTTCAACATCACCAAAAATTTCCCAGCCTTTTCCTATTCATTATATTCCCACCAGTTAATTTTATATCCAGTCCCTCATTGAAGTCAATTATCCCATTGTTTTTGTCAGGATTATATTATTAATTACCCAATACAGTACTGTACAGTTGAACCTCGTTATTTCGGACTAATAGGGGGGAGAGGGTGTCCGTATTTGCGGTTTGACCGAAATTGCGACGAATTTTTACGAGGGGTACGAAAAAAAAAAAAAAACGTGTTTGTACAAAAATTAACACAAAATACAGATATATCTACATAAATAGGTATGTAGTGATGTGTAAATAATATACCTAAATGTTATTTACCTTGTGTGGTGAAGAGATGAGTTTATTTCTTGCCGTGATCGTATAGTGGGACGTATCAGAGTAGCTATTTAATACTGTTTAATAAAAACAAGAATGATGTAGTGATACGCAACCACTCCAAGTCTCCAACCCGCGCTTGTAAAGATAACAAATCACGCATGCGTGGTAGTGGTCTAGGTGGTAGGGGGAAGGGGGAAAATAACGGGATATCGATTGTTTACATTTTATTAGCCATACTGTACTCTGGTGTTTCCTTCTCCTTTATCTATTCGAGAAACATCTTCCTTCTTTCTATGGAAGGATATGGCCTTCTGTTTTGTAAATGCACCACCTGGCATGAAGCTGGTGGTTAACTCGTAAATTACTAAAAATGAGCGAGTCAAACACAAGGTGACAACCCATGTTAGGCCTATATTCCCTTGACCTTGAGCTAGGGTGAATGGAGACTGAGGGTAGGGGGGGGAAGGAGTGCGGGAGAAGTGGTGGCAACACACACCCACGCTTCGCAGACGACATGTTCATAATGATTTCACTCATTTTGTATAAGAACTCCTCGGATTTATTCGAGAGTCAACTGCATATATACATAAATAGGTATGTAATGATGTGTAAATAATATACCTACTGTATAATGTAAAAAATATAATAGGAAAAAATAGAGAAACCAAAATTCAGACAAAAAAAAATCTCCAGCGGATTGTGTCCGAAATAACCGAAATCCGAAATAACGGGGTCCGAAATAACGAGGTTTAACTGTACATCATTTTATAATTTGTTTTCCCAGGCTGAATTTCAGTTATTAATTTTCTCAAGCTTGTGTTAGCTTGTGATATTAATTTTCCCAAGCTTGTGTTATTAATTTTCCCAAGCTTGTGTTATTAATTTTCCCAGGCTTGTGTTATTAATTTTCCCAAGCTTGTGATATTAATTTTATTTTGAACAAGTCACATTACACTCAGTTTTTTTAGACATTATTCCATTATTTTCCCAGATTTGTTATTTCCATACAAGATAAATGATATACGTATACTGTACCGAGGCCGTGTTGTATAATATTATACAGATTGAATTAGCATTGCTTGGAATAATTATAAGCAACAATGTGTATGATGAAATTGCACATACAGTAGTTTAGTTGTTACAGTTCCTTTATGCTTACTGTATTGGTGAAGGAAAAGCCACCAAGATTTCAGAGGATATATTTGAAATATTTAAAGTTCAATGTTGGAGATGAACAATGAATATTTTCTTTAGATTGTAGGAAAAATAATGAAAGTGTCTGTAGTGAATTTGAACGATGAATATTTTCTTTAGATTGTATGAAAAATAATGAAAGTGTCTGTAGTGAATTTGAACAATGAATATTTTCTTTAGATTGTAGGAAAAATAATGAAAGTGTCTGAAGTGAATTCTACATTTCACCAGAGGCAGTTTAGGTTAAAATAATGCAAGGAAGACCATAATTCAATTTCTGTATTTTATTTTACAGGTATTGGTGTGTCGACAAAACCAAGAGGATGACACACACATACTGCTCTCAACACTCAGTACTGTATGACAAGTTACAAGAGGATGACACACACACACACACACACACTGCTCTCAACACTCAGTACTGTATGACAAGTTAGTGTATGTTGATAGGGACAGATGAGAGAGAGAGAGAGAGAGACATAATGGGAAGATGTCATGTGAAAGGGTGTGTAGCAAATTTTTGAAGTGAATTAGTATAAATAAATGCTTAGGGATTGTGAGAAAGATGGAGAGGGACAGAGAGATAGACACATTTGAAAGGATAAATGATGGAGGGATTGTGAGAAAGATGGAGAGGGACAGAGAGATTGACACATTTGAAAGGATAGATGATGGAGGGATTGTGAGAAAGATGGAGAGGGACAGAGAGATTGACACATTTGAAAGGATAGATGATGGAGGGATATGTGTGAGTCAGAAGAGTGATGTAGTAATGAATAAAAAGTGGTGTGACAAGGACTAGTTGTACTTTGCTGGTGAGTTCAGAGGTATGGAAGGGAACAAGATATAAATAGTGGAATGAGGAATAATGGATTTAATCACTGAAAGGAAAGATTGCTATTGTGAGTCTGCAAATGACCAGGAACTGTGAAAGATGGCAATGAAAGAGTTAATTCTATTATGAGAGGAATGAGGATAAATATATTGCTTGATATGAAAGATTAGATAAATGAGAAGGGTGAGTGTCTGTCTTTGAGGCAACCTATATTTTTATAAAAAAAAAATGTTTTTTATAAAATCTAAAAATTTGAATATTAATAATATTAAGTGTCATGACTTAAGAAACTTGAGGTTGATTATTTATGAGGTCATGGCACCTTGGCTTAAAGTAAAGGTACAGCATAAATGTGTCCACCTTATGAAGACTCTCCCATTTTCTCTCAACTTCCTACACACACACGTCCTTCCTGTCTCACCTTCCTTTTTATAGACTTGGTAATACTTATATGACTAAACACAGCCACTACTCATCCTTCAGTGACTCAAAGAAGATACTGTAATTCTAAGTTTTGATAATAACAATCCATGCCAGTGCTAGGTATGTGTGAAGCCAGGGAGGGAGTGGAGGTGTTGTACTGTACACAAGTGTTTGCAGCGTTACCACACACCACCATCAACTACTGTTCCATGCCATCATTCTTCAGCCCTGCCTCCATTCTTCACCAAGTACGGGTAATCACTGATCTGTTCAATATAAAACATACCATTAATATTATTTAATGACCAGATTGATGCATTCTGTACCAGTTTCTATCATAAAAACATGTTACAGTATTTACCAAGTGTTAATATATCTGTCATTTCTGCATTAAAGTTGTTATACTGTATCATCAATATAGCTCAGATAAATAGGTATACTGTATATCAAACCAACTACTGCTGTGCAATAAATATGTTAAATGTCTTATGCAGAAATTTTCAACTGTTAATAAAAAGTTAATGATACTTGATTTAATAATTTAACCTGAAGTATAAAAAGGACTTAAGGTGCTTATATTCTTTTTGGTTACATTGGAAACATGATCAAACCAAAAAATAAGTGTTCTGATTCTTTAAGGGGAGGGTATAATTTTTTTTTATATAGTATTGACATTTTTGGAGATAATGCTTCCTCCAAACTATTCCCAGCAACAAGACACCAATATATTTGTTAATTTGGTCCTGTTTACTGGCATACTTTGGAGGAATCAAGGCACTCCAATGTACCAAAAGTATACCGAGTCTACCCTTAAATAGTTTGGAGGATTCAGTTAGAGAGAGAGAGAGACTGTGTGTGTGTGTGTTTTTGCTCCAGAATTACCAACAAACTCCAAACTCCTCCCTAAAGAAAGAAACAGATGCTGCAACTATTAAATTATGGTTATAGTTCCTGCTTACTAATTAATAACCCTTACCTTTAATGGTGTGTGTGTGTGTGTGTGTATGGTAGAGATGAGAGGAGTCCCACACCAGTACACCTGTCAGCTTAATTAATCACCACCCACCACAGGTAAGGACTGGGTGGGTGTGTGGGTGTGTGTGGGTGTGTGTGTGTGTGTGTGTGTGTGTGGGTGGGTGGGTGGGTGGGTGTGTGTGTGTGTGTGGGTGGGTGTGTGTGTGTGTGTGTGTGTGTGTGTGTGTGTGTGTGTGTGTGTGTGTGTGTGTGTGTGGGTGTGTGGGTGGGTGTGTGTGTATTGACCATCACCTCGTCCTCCTTCACAAACTATCCACCTGTAATGAGATACAACTATTTAGTACTGTATGTGCTTTCATAAATTACTCTTTTTTTTTTTTCACTTTATAACATCTACAAACAAAAGGGACATAGAAGGGGTGGAGGGAAGGTGGGATAGGAGAAGGGGTGCAGGGAAGGTGGGATAGGAGAAGGGGTGGAGGGAAGGTGGGATAGGAGAAGGGGTGGAGGAGAGGAGTCAGAACACAGGCGTACATACCTTTATAATTATTATATACAGTACAGCAGGGATGTACCATAACACTTGTGGATTCTTATTAGGGAGTCGATGAGTACAATAGGTTTACACAGGATACAACAACAACCACCAGCAGCTGCCACCAGGAACATACCATCTCTGCCATATTAAAATTGTGTGTGTATATCAATATTATTATCATTATTATTTTTATTTTTATTATTTTTATTTTTATTATTTTTATTTTTATTTTTATTATTTTTATTTATTATTATTTTTATTATTATTTTTATTATTATTTTTATTATTATTTTTATTTTTATTATTATTATTATTATTATTACATGGCAAATATACGACTATTTTCAAGAGTAATCAGACAATTATTTAGCTAAACAATAAAAAGTGGGGGGGATTTTCTGATTGTTAAAATGGGAATATTTCGTGACTCAGACCTGGCAACACTGGATCTGACATGGAGGGAGGGGAGGGGGGGGGGGTAATAATATTTCTTTTCTGAGCAGACAACAACATTTACTGAACCAAAGAACTACTGTACTACATAATCAAACTGCATCTCATATCACAAGACTTTACAAAAAAAGGTTGACAAAAAGTATTGACGAGGAAATGAGTGATGAAGACAGAAAAGATAAGGTTTAAGGGAAAATAAATTATGGATTGAATTATTGATTGATTTAACTATTGATTGATTGATGGATATTAGGGTTGTCAACATGGAGGTGGTATAGCGCCAGAAAAAGGTGATAAGAGAGGTGTGACAACAAGCAGGAAGGAAATAAAAAGAAAAGGGACAGTTGAACTGAAAGCTAGTGGCTGGGGCCGAAGGGGCGCCAAAACCCTATAAGTATTATTGCCCACATTACTATAGGCAATACCCCCCCCCTACAGGTAAATAAGCCACAATTGTCATTAAGCCCTGGTAAATATTGACGAAGGCATCAAATGTACAGTCGCGGTCAATAATAATCATCCACATATGGGTATCTCAAACAATTTACTGTAATGTTTTCACGTTCACATGATATTATTGTTTTAAGTAGTGCATAGCTGCTTCCAATAAATTAAAAGATGGTTGTTAACCTATTTATTGGAAAGTTTATCAGCTAAGGAACAGAGGGAAGCTATCAAACTCTTACGTGAGTTACCCCTATATGGATGATTATATTTGACCGCGACTGTATAATTTATATAGACACCACAAGTCGAGTAAATCACTAATACCATTTACAGTGGAGCGATTGTCTCAAGATGAATAAAAATTAGTACAGTAACATAATTGGGTGAAATAGGGATACAGGAAGTGGTTGAGCACGTCAGACAAGTCTATGTACAACCACAATCAAATATCCACACACACATTCCTTCCATCGTACAAATAAATCTGTATCATGTCAAAATATAATCATACAACAACACCTTACGTCAACTCAAGCAACCCCCTCAATTATTATTATGAGGTGCTGCAAAATCATACACGTGTTGTTCTTTATTACCAAGATATTTATTACGATGGAAGGAAAGTGTTGCTGGTTATTTGATTGTGGTTGTACACTTACTGCCTACAACAAACATTATTCACAACCAAAATTAGTCAAATATATTTAAGTGGAATTATCAGTGGAAAAAATGGACCAAAATCTGAGTCACGAGGCAGGGTGGAAAATTTAATACTGTACCAAAAGTTGCCTATATACCTGTATAGTGCTCTCCTGCTTGTAATGGACCACTGTTGTTGTTGTTGTTGTTGTTGAAGTTCCTAAAGCTGTTTGACCCAGCAGTCCCCGAGCTCCTGAGGAAGGCCAAGCTAGGGTGAGAGAATGTCTTAAAGAGATGGGACAGCAAACATGAAGGAAACAGGAGGAAAGGGGTGGGGGAGTTGAAGGAAGCTAAACACTGAAAACTTGCACGGGGACAGTGAGAAGTAATGCCTACTAAAAAAAAAATACGTTTCAGCGCCGGACAGACGCTGTTTTTCGTAAATATCTCCTAAATGTATCTTTGTATAAGTATAATATTTCAGCACACTACCTTTAACATCCGGGCCTAATTTATGGCTGACATACCATATTCCTATATGTGTTATGTTAGGAGTTTACTGAGTGATATTAATGTTCAAGGTAGTGTGATGAAATATTATACTTATACAAAGATTCATTTAGGAGATATTTACGAAAAACAGAGTCTGTCCGGCGCTGAAACGTATATAGTATTTACAATGGGAATGGTGGCAGCAACATGGTTAATGGGGGAGAGGCTGGAGGGGGTGTGGGAGTAGGGAGACAAGCTTGGGGGGAATAGGGGGACAGGCTTTCTACCCACCCTAAGCCTGTCCCCTATTCCCGCACCCCCCAAGCGCCTGTCCCCTACTACAACACCCCCTTAAAGTATACTAAAATTGCCTTTAAAGTACGATGCTGGGTGTTAGTGGTGGACCAGCCTGGGTAAAGTCATGATGGTCTAATGTACTGCAACACCTTCCAATGAGATGGCTTCGAAAAATGATCCGAAACTATAGCTGTTGGTGTGTGCAATTTTGGTTCATAAAATTAACTCAAATAGCTCGCTTTTATTCACCAGGTTGCAGTACATTAGACCAGGACTTTACAAGTAGTTAATTTTAGACGACAACTGAACACAACAATTCCAACAAGTAAATTTTCCAAACCATTTTCAACGTTCACTTTTTCAAACTTTGTTGAGTTGCTGCATGTCCAACACTCCTTGTAAAGTGATGGTCTAATGTACTGTAACCTGGTGAATAAAAGCGAGCTATTTTGAGTTAATTTTATGAACCAAAATTGCACACACCAACAGCTATAGTTTCGGATCATTTTTCGAAGCCATCTCATTGGAAGGTGTTGCAGTACATTAGACCATGACTTTAGTAACCCTGTCAGCTCCACCACTACTACCCATCACCCCCCAAAGCCTGTCCCCTATTCCCACACCCCCTTAATATTGAGGGCCCTTACCGGAGCTCTATGAATTCTCCAAACTACTCCAGGCAACAGATTCCCAATTAGAAATACTGAAGGGTTCTGAGGCATGGATTATTTGGAGGGTTCATAGAGCTCCAGTAAGGGCCCTCAATCTTTTTTTCAAACTACGGGCGTCAATGTCCCTTATGCTACAGATGCCACGAAACAAGCTCCTTCCATTGTTTTGGGTGGCAAATCTGGTACAAATGATTCCTCCAAACTATTTCAGGCAACAGGATACCATTATTTTTGTTCATCAGCTGGTTCTGTTTCATGGTATACTTTGGAGGAATCAAGGCACTCCAATGTAACAAAAGTATACTAGCTCTCCCCTTAAACATACACTAAAAATATACTCCAAAAGTATGCTAGGAAAACAGGACCAGTTATTAGAAGAGCAACGATAATAAAATAACGTGTTCTGTTGCTTGGAATAGTTTGGAGGATTCAGTTGCTCCAGATTTACCAACACCAATGCTACTCCACTTTTCCCTTTAACAAAAAAATTATTCTGAATCATACAACAATAATAACAACAACAATACTCACCTTTCCTATACTCCTTATGTCGTATTGCAGGCATCGTGTGGAGTGTGTGGAGTGGAGTGTGTGTGTGGAGTGTGAGGAGTGGAGTGGAGTGGAGTGTTGAGTGTTGGAATGGAGTGTGTGTGTGGAGTGTGTGGAATGGAGTGGAGTGTGTGGAGTGTGTGTGTTGGAATGGAGTGGAGTGTGTGGAGTGTGTGAGTGTGAGTGTGTGTGTGTAGTGCCTGCCGTTCGTCTCTGGTGGTCAGGGATTACATAATAATTATAACGAGTGTACACCTACTGCGCATACCGTCAGATGAGCCCACATATACGTACACAGACTACAAACACGCACCGAGAAAATTAATCAAAGTTAATCAAACAGCGAATAAACGATTAAACAGACACCTCCTTTCACTCGCGCTGCTTATGGTCAACTGACGAACTGAGAACGAAAGCGTCAAGGCCTCAACACCAGCGAGGACATAGACCATCTGCGCATGCGTGAAATTCGCCACGTGGAGGAGAGGGAGGGGGATAGAGGGAGGGGGATAAGGGAAGGAGAGAGAGAGAGAGAGAGAGAGAGAGAGAGAGAGAGGGATATGGGAAGGTAGGGGAATAGAGGGAAGGAGGGGATGGGTGAGAGAGGGAAGGAGGGAATGAGTGAGAGAGGGAAGGAGGGAATGAGGGAGGGAGGGGGATATGGGAAGGAGAGAGAGGGAGAGAGAGAGGGAGTGAGAAGGTGGAAGGAAGGGGACATGAGGCAGGAAGAGCTCATAAAAACCCCTGAAACAAACGGTTCGAGAATTACTTTGGATGGTTCGACTCATTAATTAAAGACCCTGTAATCATATGTAAATTGGAGGCTTTCGATTCCTCCTGACCATGCCACGAAACAAGCTCATTCTATATAGGTGGTGTTTCGTGGCAATATTTGAAGGACTCATTTACCTCCAATTTTCGGACAACAACATGGCATCGTGAGGAGGAGTAATGTGAACAATAACACCCGTAGTTTAAAATAAATTGAGGGCCCTTACTGGAGCTCTATGAATTCTCCAAACTACTCCATGCAACAGATTCCCTATTCGAAACACTGATCGAAGCGTTTTGTGGCCTGGATTATTTGGAGGGTTCATAGAGCTCCAGTAAGGGCCCTCAATTTTGTTTAAACTACGGGCCTCAAGGCTGTGGGAGGTTCACTGTGTAATAATGTAAAATGTATAATGAATCTATGGTCGGAAATGTCAATAAATAACTCATAATTACAACCATCAGTACACCACTACAACTGTTCATATAATAATGTTCATCAAATATTGGACATTGTTGTTAGTGACAAATACGTACAGTTGCCAAAAAAGGTATTGCGACAGCTATTGATACAACATTAAATATATCAATGTCCATAGTTGTTTGTAGGGATTATAAGTATGTATTACAGAAATATGTGTATATTTCCTTTTGTTATACATGCAAATAGTTGTGGATATGTATTACAGAAGGATATGTATATTTCCTTCTGTTATACATGCTTATAGTCCATACAAATAGTTGTGGATATTACTAGGGTTAAAGTTCTATCAAGATTTGTCGCAATACCTTTTTTGGCAACTGTATCATCGTTATAGAATACAAACAATATTGCAATGACTAACTTGAATGGATGAGCCAATTTAATCTTTACTTGTAAGGACTTATGGTGATGTGGAATAGTATAACAACACCTACAGTATATATATGTGTATCTATGTGTGTGTGTGTATGTATATATATGTGCGTGTGTGTATGTATATATGTACAGTTGCCAAAAAAAGGTACTGCGACATATATCTTGATAGAACTTTAACCCTAGTAATATCCACAACTATTTGTAGGGACTTTTAAGTATGTATAACGGAAGGAAATATACACATCCTTCTGTAATACATATCCACAACTATTTGTAGGGACTATAAGCATGTATAACAGAAGGAAATATACATATCCTTCTGTAATACATATTTATAATCCCTACAAACAACTATGGACATTAATATATTTAATGTTGTATCAATAGTTGTAGCAATACCTTTTTTGGCAAATGTATGTGTGTACGGTGATGTACTCAAATTACACACTACGAGATATTATTCTTACCCGCAGTAACTATCATTAACATTATGATATAGAACAAGAAATAAAATCTCCATCATGTGTTACTCCTATCTATCTTTGACCAATATTGAGCATTTATAAATATATCACCTGGCTAAGACGAGCTGCTTCCATAGACTATCATTCATGCCTGCACAAACTAGATAGATGACTGTATGTGTAATCATTTAAATTTGCCACACACTTATAGCAACTAGCAAGAACACTGAGCAGTCACCACACATTATCACACACCACAACAAACCCACCACCCTTCAATCAACCTCCCACTAACTCTTGAGTCGACAATACAGGACGTTCACAGTCATCTTGTTGGGTTACACACATTGACAACGCAGCAGTGGATGGGACTCTACTATACATTATTATGTAAACTATATCATTATGTTTACTGATTTTCATTAAAATTAGTTGGAACGCTTGCAAAGAAAAGCCCCTAATACTAACAAGCAAATGTTTGTGAATATTCATACAATCAATTTCATACAATCATATATTATTTAATGGTGCCAATATGAAGCCCGGACTGAAGCAATATATTCACTGTCTCATCTAATGGACTAATGGTTAATGAAGCACCAGCTGCCTCTCATACCAGCTGCCACAACTTCACTTCCATACACCTGAATTCTTTACACATTCCTCACCTTGCATTCTCTCCACATGTCCAAACCATCTCAATATTTTACGCTTCACTTCACTCTCAACCACTCCACACTCAATACAAATTGCCTTCTCACTCATACCACATCTCTTATAACACACACACACACATACCACATCTCTCATACACACACACACTCATACCACATCTCTCATACACACACACACACACTCATACCACATCTCTCATACACACACTCATTACTTTCTCCATCCCATCTAGAAATTCCATATGCTCCTCTCTCAAGTAACTCATTTCCACAGCACCTATTCTAGACTGATGAACCTTACTCCATATCAATGACTCCGACGCATATATCAGTGTTGGCAGGATTATACTATTTCTGAGTCCCCTTTTCACTTCCATACTCACACTACTACCCTTCATAATTTAATATTTCCCTAATTTCTTCCATGTTTGCAAGTACTTAATTTTAACCTTCCACAGGACCACAGCTATCGGTTTAAATTCTACTTTTTCTCCAATTTCCGTTTAAAGTATTTGCTGGTCTTTAGAATCATATAATATTACTCTTCAGCGTTCATATCCCAACCTAAAAACAAATAAATTGGCCCAAAATGAAAAGGTTTGCGTGTGCTATCCTCACTTACTGAACGTTCTCTCCCGTCCCTCTTAGTATTATAGAAAATGTAACTCCAGAAAAGTTTCACATTATTTAAAACAAGAAAAAGATAAAATACAAGCTACGAGTCTCATAACTTAGATTTTTGTTTCTTCTCTTTTCCCCCCCTTTCTTTTCCAGGGTAATGAGATAATAATACAATAGGTTTTACAAGAACTCATTGAAATTTTGACCAAATTCGGCGTGCAATATCTCATCTTGCAGCTATTGAAAGAATTGCTGTATTTACGTACGGTTTTTCTACCTTCTTTACCCACTTATTTTGATCATTCTAAGACTATTTCCTTCTATGGCAATTCCTCCACAAATGCCCCATTCCCAAGATATTTAAATGGAGCATTTTAAAATTAGCCTGACTTTACCTAACCTAACCTGAGCAAACTACCGGGAAATAACCGTAAAGAGATATACAGTATTAGCTCTAAAGTGAACCGAGGCTATATAACAATGATGCTCATATAAAGTCCCATTTTTATACTCCTTCACTTCCTCCATCCTCTCAAACCCCCTGGAGTTACCTCACACTTTGTCCCAGATGGTACTTCCACTCTGTAGGCTAAGGTGTTGCAATTTCAATCACTTCTGTTTCTGCTCTCTCAAATGCCATCACTTTAATTTTACCAACATTCACCTTCAGTTTCCTTAGTTTACCGACTGAAACTCATCCACCACCCACTGCAACTTCCTTTCACCCTCATCCACCAAGGACCAATTTACTTCATTCAGCCTCAACTTCACCCCCAGACCATTCACTTTGGCCTTTATCTCTCTCATACACCCATCCATATATATATTGAACAGTCATGGTGACATAACACATCCCTGTCTCAGCCGTACACTAATATTAAAACTCTCACTTAGATAACCCTCTACCCGCACACATGCTTTTGCATCTGCAAAAAATTACTTCAATGCCTTCCAGCAAAGATCCCCCAACACCATATATGCTCAACACCTCTGACATAGCTCTCCTATCAACCCTATCATATACCTACTTGGTTAGATGGCAGAACAGAGTGGAAGAGTATGTGAGAGAAAGAAGTGTGAGGGGGGGAGGGGGGATGGAGAAAGTGAGGAGGGAGTGCTGGAACAGGGAAAACTGGAGACTCTTCTGCCGTGGCCACCCCCTTGGTGGGAGTTCCCAGAGGGAGTGAGGCATCGGAGCTATAGATAGATAGAAGTCCATGAAGGCAGCATACCATTTCCTACCCTTCCCAATATACAGTATTTATCCACTATTGATTTTAATTCAAATATCTGATCAACACATCCTCTACTCTTTCTGAACTCTCTCTGCTCCTCACTAACTTTATTCCGTTACTTCAATAACTATCTCGTAAATACTAGAAAAATTCCTGGATACAGTAAGTGTCCAGAATCAGATCTTTCTTAAAATCTGACCACTTGTTGTCGGGCACAAGGCCGATCTTTGGTAAAAAAAAAATTCCTAACAAATAACATGTTACTCTCTACATACATACCCCTGATAACAAACCACTTGACACACATCAAGCCACAAAAAAACACCTAAAAATGTCCTAACAATTCACATGTACAGTCGGCGGCAGAAGTCCTGTCGCCTCACCTGCTCCACCGAGACAGGCAGTGTTCATGGACTCGAGAAATAGGCACGTTTTCTACGCCTAATAATCTCGAGTGTATGAAGATCACGTGCCTCAGTGAAGCACGTGAGGCGACAGGACTTTTGCCGCCAACCGTACCCCTGCAAACAAACATAAAAGGCACACAGCTCAAACACAAACATAAAAGACACACATATCAAACACAAACATAAAAGGCACACAGTTCAAACACAAACATAAACATAAAAGACACACAGATCAAACACAAACATAAAAGACACACAGCTCAAACACAAACATAAAAGGCACACAGTTCAAACACAAACATAAAAGGCACACAGCTCAAACACAAACATAAACATAAAAGACACACAGAACAAACACAAACATAAAAGGCACACAGCTCAAACACAAACCAAACCTCCTAGAGCAAGAGGTAATCATTGACACTCTGTAACTCTGTAAAAAGTTCATTCATGTCAATAGAATGATTTTTACTTATAATGACCAGAAGTACAGTATGTATCTACTGTATATAAATGGGGTACAAGGACAGGTTAAGAGAAGACCCTCTCTTTGGTTATTGAAGGACTGATCATACTATATTATCAGGAAAAACTTTGTCCTCTGTTTGTATCTGTTTGGTGATTTGTTTCCTGGGACAGTTTGGAAGAATCGGTTACCCCTCTAATTTACCAAAAGGAGGTTCTTCCCTTCATTGTAATAATAAACAGTAGAGTGGCAGTCAGTACTTTTCAATATATAAAATACATCATAAGCTGCTTAGAATATCTGGTAATGTAGTTGCCAAAAAAGGTATTGCAACAAATCTTTATAGAACTTTAACTATAGTAATATCAACAACTGTTTGTAGGGACTATAAGCATGTATAACAGAAGGAAATATACATATCATTTCGTATTTGTAGGGACTATAAGCATGTATAACAGAAGGAAATATACATATCCTTTCGTATTTGTAGGGACTATAAGCATGTATAACAGAAGGAAATACAATATACATATCCTTCATAAGCATGTATAACAGAAGGAAATATACATATCCTTCTGTAATACATACTTACAATATATCGAGAGTGTACTGTAATTTCATTTGCAAGTAAATCACAGACACAATAAAATACAATACAGTACATATATATTTATACCTGTTGTATATAATGTACTTTATAATCTGGCATATATCACAGTTTCATGTACAATTGATCAAGTAGAAAGGTGCAAACATATTATGGCTGTTAATTAATGGCAATACTGTATCTGGCAGTTGTTTGTAATAAGCCCTCGTATCTTTATGAAGGCAGTACAAGGAACCCAGAGCTAATGTAAGGTGGAATGTGATTGGCTGAACTTGAGTTGTGTATCTTTATGAAGGCAGTACAAGGAACCCAGAGCTAATGTAAGGTGGAATGTGATTGGCTGAACTTGAGTTGTGTATCTTTATGAAGGCAGTACAAGGAACCCAGAGTTAATGTAAGGTGGACTGTGATTGGCTGAATTTGAGTTGTGTATCTTTATGAAGGCAGTACAAGGAACCCAGAGCTAATGTAAGGTGGAACGTGATTGGCTGAACTTTGAGTGGTGGTGAAGAAGTTACCATATATACAGACAGATTATTATTGCATTTTCTACTTGCTCAATTGTACCTTAAGGTGGAAATTCTTTTTTGGTACATTGGAGTGCCTTGATTCCTCCAAAGTATGCTAGGAAACAGGACCAAAAGAGCAAAATTAATGGTGTTCCGTTGCTTGGAATAGTTTGGAGGATTCAGTTACTCCAGATTTACCATCTATCTATCTATCTATAGCTCTGACGCCTCGTTCCCTCCGGGAACTCCCCCGAAGGGGGTGGCCACAGCAGAAAAGTCTCCAGTCTTCCCTGTTCTCACACTCCCTCCTTACTTGTTCAATCCCTCCCCTCCCCCTCATGTTTCTCTCCTTTACATACTCTTCCACTCTGTTCTGCCATCTAACTGGTGGTCTGCCTCTCACACCACGTCCCACAACTTCACTTACATACACCTTCTTTACAAACTCCTCACCTTGCATTCTCTCCACATGTCCAAACCACCTCAAAGTATTACGTTTCACTCTCTCAACCACTCCACACTCAATACCAATTGCCTTCTCACTCATACCACATCTCCTATACACACTCTCATTACTTTCTCCATCCCACCTTGTCAGTCCACATGCACCTCTCAAATAACTCATTTCCACAGCACCTATTCTTGACCAATTTGTATTTACCAATACAAAACTTCCCCCTTAACTTTCCTCTCAGATGTTAAGCACTAATAATATCAACAGGGCACTCGGTAATTACATAAAAAATCCCACACGTATAAAAATGAGCAAATAACAATAATGCGCGATCCATTACGGCTTCATGTTGTCGTAAAGGGGGTGTTGGAGTAGGGGACAGGCTTGGGGGTGGACTGGGGGGGTGTTGGAGTAGGGGACAGGCTTGGGGGTGGACTGGGGGGTGCGGGAATAGGGGGACAGGCTTGTGGGGGTGCGGGAGTAGGGCGACAGGATTGGGGTGGGTAGAAAGCCTGTCCCCTTATTCCCACACCCCCCCAAGCCTGTCCCCTTACTCCCGCACCCCCCAAACTCCCCCCAAGCCTGTCCCCTATTCCCACACCCCCTTAATGGGAGCGTTTAATTAAGATTGAGGAATTGGAGGGCTACCGTCGGTATATACTCCTCCAAAATGATGCCCATGAAACAGAAAACCCTAATAGTAACACTGGGTTGGTTTGTTTCCTGGCTTGGTTTGGAGTTTTCATTAGTCCTCCAATTTGGTGTCAGAGATTTGAAGGGATGGCAAATGTCCGTCTCTGAAAGTGTAAAGTTAGATGAAGAAAACCATACAATAAAAATATACACTCTCCTCTTTTTTTATGTTAGGTTAGGTTCCTGGAGGGGTCGCATAAAGTGAATTTTGCATAAAGTAAATTGTACATTTTCATAAGAAATAATGGTACTTTAACTTGAAAATGGAGCCTCCTTGTTCGTGTTATTTTAAGAGTTCGTGTAAATTGCATTGATTTAAGTTTTTCATGATACGCACTAACACTGTATTTCAAATTCGCATAATTTAAACTCGCATAAAAAGAGAGGATAATGTACACCAAAAAGCTTTAAGGGGTTATGTATGTACTGTATGTAGTATAGTGTTGGTAAATCAGGAGCAATTGATTCCTCCAAACTATTCCAAGCAACAGTCAACCAGTATTTTTTGCTAATCTGGTTCTGTTTGCTGGTATACTATGGAGGAATCAAGGAACTCCATAGTACCAAGAGTATACTGTGTGTCCTCTTAATTAATAACGAGACCTCCTTTCCTTTGTGCTTTGGGGAGTCCTTCAAACATTGCCAGGAAATCAAAAGCCTCCAATTTTTATACACGATCACAGGGTCCTTCTTCTTCTTCTTTACTCTACACGGTTAGCCAGGCCTAGGGTGTTCTTCTTTCTTCCTCAAATCTTGTCTAACCAAGCCAGTTGACACGGATATGTGTGTCATTCTCCATTTCTTCAACCGCCAGTTTCATCTTGAGTGTTATATCAAACAAAGTCCCAACCGTGAGCTTGTCAATAACAACATGTGTCAGGTTCTTCAACAGGTAAACAACAGAATCATAAGAAAGCTCACTATTGTCCAACTCCAGATGATCACACCCACTTCTGTAAATATATACACGACATTAAGGGTGTGTAGGAATAGGGGGACAGGCTTGGGGAGGGGTTAGGGGGGCAGGCTTGGGGAGGGGTTAGGGGGGGTTTGGGAGTAGGGGGACAGGTTTGGGGAGTTTTGGGAGTAGGGGGACAGGTTTGGGGGGATTAGGGGGGTGCAGGAATACGGGACAGGCTTTCTACCCACCCCAAGCCTGTCCCCCTATTCCCGCACCCCCCAAGCCTGTCCCCCTAATCCCACACACCCCTTAATGGACAGTACAAATATTAACTAACCCTTTGTTATTGTGATGACATTTGATGATGGATGCTTGGTGTAAAGAGTGTGTCTGGAGTTGGTAGATGTTACTTATAGGTCTACTTTCTTCCTAAGTCATTATCAGTATACAGTATAAATAAAATGTAATTGTCTAGGAGGGCAAAATGTAGAAACAAAATATGTTCTCCATTTTGGTCATTTTTACCTGTTTCTATTCATAACAATGAACTAAATCATATATGGATGGAAATTAAGTTTATTCAGCTATGCTATAGAACAATCAAAATTATCCTATACTGGTATCTTTATCTATACTGGTAACCATCAGGAGATCAAAACAAGGTTGATGTCATGAAGGCCATCTGACTGTAAAGCCATTTGTTAAAATTTTGCTAAAATACCCCTGCTACTCTCTTTCAATTATTCAACAGTTGCTCCATGCTTGTTGCCCCACCTCTCTATCACTTTCTTCATCATCACACAGGATATTACAGGCCTACAACAATCTTCTTTCATCTTACAATCAAAATCTCCACACACTGGACAACAGGTTATGCCTAAGGTTATTAACTTTTAACTAATATTGTATCAGATAATTTGAAGTGAATGAGAACTCCCATCCCACCATCCAAGACAAGGGAGAAGGTAGTTAAGGGGAGGGACGGCAAGCACAGAAGAGATAGAAGGAAATGAGGATGTATTGAAGAATTGAAAGAAGGTCAAGAATATAAATAGCAGGTATAGTCAACACACTGTACGGTACCCACCCTCGGCTGAGACTCTTGACTGTTGCCACCACCCATTCCTTGTTCTCGTCTTTGATCCCAGGAATGTGTATCAATAGATCTCCCCTGAAAGTCAGACTAGGGAAGTTGGCAGGATCCACAGAACCAGGTGACATGTCCAGGGTTATTCTAAGCTTCCTGACCGTGCGGTGAATCTTCTTGAGGCTGGTATGGAGGTTTTTTACCGTCTTCAGGGTGCATAACCTAACAATAATAGTTTTAAGTTTGAAGCAATAGTTAAGGAGCTCACTTCCCTCCTCCTGATCTCCCAAACTACCAGTCAGGTTAGTGAGGTGGCCCCAAGGCTGTAGGGTCTTCACAAAGTCATTCGAGTGTTTGTTGCACCTGCCGTCAATATTGTAGTGCCGCCAGAAATGCAACTCGGTGAACAATGGATTATGTTTATTCCTATGTTTCAGGTGGTACTTGAGATCCTTCATCAGTTTATACATGTCTTTAATGTTGTAAGGGTCCATACTATTATTGACCTCAATCTTGATGGACTCTATCTTGACGGGTATGGTTCCGAGAAGTTCTAAACCTGAGACAAGATTTTCATTGGTTTCATCATAAACAAGTTCCCAATGTGTCTCTGGAAGTCTCTTATTTGCAATTATTTTTGCTACTTTTGTATTTCTTTCTGCTTCCACCAGGAATTTCCACCAAAAATCAAAGTCAATTCCCCTGATGTCTGCCTTATCCACCAAGTCAAATATGAGGTCTGATTGACGATCCAGTTCCCTTGACAATGCTAGATGTCCAACTAGAAATACAATGACCTGATAATAACCATGCCAACTCTTCAATGCCTTCACCTCCTCCAGCCGACCATTTTTAACACGGTCAGCTAAGAACTCTGCAGCGAGATATTCCATCTGAACCTTGTGGAGGAAACTGTAGTTAAGGATTTCCTTCGAGTCTTGGTTATCATCACACTCACACTCGAGAAAAGCGGACATTATTTCTATTTCTTCGACATGTTTCCTTTTGCACTCATCCTCAATCTTCTTTTTCTCTTCAGGGGTAATAATTACCGGTACATGGTCTTTGGTCATCATGTTCCAAGCAGTTTGACCGATAAATAACAGAACTCCATTGATGGTTTTCATGTCTACATGCTTTTCTTTAAATATTAATCTCTCTATCACTTTATCTTTGCACAAACTAAAGAGTTGAAAGTAAAGTGTTGTACAGTTGGTGACACTCTCAATCCTTTTCTGTTTCTTTTCCTTATCCTTATCATGTATCCAGAGATGTATGAGAAGTGCAAGGGTAAGAGGCAAGTAAAGTTGATTATTTAAAATTCTACCTCTTCCATTAAGGTATTCCAAAAATTTCCTCTTTTCATCATTTACATATTTCTCAGGGTTGTTATGTAGTGCCTCCTTAAACACCTTCTCAGTGAAACTTTTTATTCCATTTTCATCAAAACCATAAACCTTCACTATGATGTACTCAAAGTTGTGAACTTCCAGAAGGATACCTACTTCCTCCAGGAACTCTGGTCTTGTGGTGATAAGGATGCGGTGTTCCGATTTCTTGTTAAATCTGGCAAAAATATCTTTAATAACATTTTTTGTGTCCTTACTGGCCTCATCAAAACCATCAATGAGAAAGAGCACACGCATATCCAGTAACATGGGTATCAGATCAATTTTTTCATTTTTCAGTTTCTCTAACGTGCTGGGAAGCATTTGTTCAGTGAGAAAATCCTTTAGATTCTTTGATCTCACAGACCGAGCTTCCACCAGGAAGACAAAGTTCATGTCTTCCAGGGCATCAATTTCTTTCCCTTTGGTTCTCCAGTCATGTAGGATGTATCGACACAGGGAGGTCTTTCCACAACCTGCTAAGCCATTCAGAAGTAAACCATTGGGTATTATATATTTATTTTTCCTCTTTAACATTGTTGTCGTTAGTAGGTTCTTGGTATCTATCTCGCATTCTGCTCCTCTACACTTGCTTTTAATTTTGAGTGGAGTGTAGATCTTCTCAATATAGTACTTGCTTACATTATCCTTCTCAATGTCACGGTCTCCCTGCAGCATCCATGTACAAGGGTTAACTACTCTCAACTTACTATAATAATCCTGAAGCTCTTTGCGTCCCTCTATAAGTAGCCGATGTGACACTTCCTTCTTAAACTCCTCTAAGTTTTTCTGGTACAATTCCACGTCCTCTATTAGCGTTGAATCGAGGACCATAGTTAGGGTATTTTTGGTAGCATCACTGTCCTCGGAAAAGTTATAATCGATGGCTGTTCCCACACCATTATATATGTTTTCATACATGTTTTGCAGTTTACATATTTCACTCTTCATGTCTATACTTTCTTCTGGTTCCATGGCATGCGAAAATTTATTCCTCATGTGTTTTACGTCCTCTATACTTTTCTTACACTCCTTACTCAGTTTCCCGTACACATCTTCAAACACTTTAGGCAGGAGTCTACATGCAAGGCTGATGTCCATTTTAAAAGAAGTCGACATCACCTCAGTATTTAAGAGATGAATATACAGCTTGGTAAATACACCTTTCATCTCGGTTTCCTTCCATTTGAGTTCACCCCTTAAGTAATCCCTCAGAGGCACCGTTCCGTTCTTGGATGAAGGAAGGGATGCGTAAATTTGCTGCACCACCTTTGTCATCACAGTCTTACCTTCGAGTATCACACACGTGAAATATTTGTACAACTTAATGTTAAAGTCCCTTGGTAATTCAGCTTGCATGTTGCTGGATGGATCAGTCGCCATGGTCGGAACAAACAACAGAAACCTGGAAAAAAAGAAATCAGAATCAAAGTTAAAGTTAAAGTTGCAGGGTTTTAGTTTAGAATCAAAGTTACGGCCAAATTCACCCTCGCTGGTATTAATTAAAAGGGGGGGGAGGGAGGGAGGGAGGGTTGGTAATTCACTTTTGTTACATTGGAGTTACATTGGAGTGTCATGATTCCTCCATAGCATGCCAGGAAACAGGTCCAGATGAAAAAAACAAAAATAATGGTGTTCTGTGGTTGTTGCTTGAAATAGATTTAGGGATGCAGTTGCTCCAGATTTACCAACACAAAATGTCCCCCTTAAATAAATAAATACTTGCCGTTAATATCAGTGTGTTGTCAACTCCCCTGAGATTTCTTTGCCCTACACAGACAGACACTAAAATTACCCTACACAGACAGACACTAAAATTACCCTACACAGACATTGAAATTACCCTACACAGACAGACACTAAAATTACCCTACACAGACAGACTAAAATTACTCTACAGAGACAGACACTAAAATTACTCTACAGAGACAGACACTAAAATTACCCTACACAGACAGACACTACAATTACCCTACACAGACAGACACTAAAATTACCCTACACAGACAGACACTAAAATTACCCTACACAGACAGACACTAAAATTACCCTACACAGACAGACACTAAAATTACCCTACACAGACAGACACTAAAATTACCCTACACAGACACACTGAAATTACCCTACACAGACACACTAAAATTACCCTACACAGACAGACACTAAAATTACCCTACACAGACACACTAAAATTACCCTACACAGACACACTAAAATTACCCTACACAGACAGACACTAAAATTACCCTACACAGACACACTAAAATTACCCTACACAGACAGACACTAAAATTACCCTACACAGACAGACACTAAAATTACCCTACACAGACAGACACTAAAATTATCCTACAGACACACACTAAAATTACCCTACACACACACACTAAAATTACCCTACACACACACAGACAGACACTAAAATTACCCTACACAGACACTGAAATTACCCTACATTTACCTTGATTGCCCTACAGCTTAGCATATTAGCATGAAAATATTACTCAACTACTTGGAAGTTTTATTTATACTCATATAATTTATCAACAACATAGGAATGTGTACTGTACTTTACTTTCTTTTTACTACAGGACTAAAATCGGACAAAATTTTATCTCGCTGCCAAGTAAAATTATCAAGCCAAAAATAAAACAAATTGAATACATACAAGTAGTTTAGATAATATTGAGCCTGATTTGCTAAATAAACTATAAAGATCAAACTTCTTTCAAATAATTAATAAACATTCATACCGTTTTATCAAAAGCAATTTTATCCATTTTCAGCCACCAAAATATCAGAGCCACCCAACCTTAACTCAATTTTTTTTCTAATAATTGTATAGGTTATGTTTTAAATGCATATATAGATACATTCTGTAGATTATAGTGTTCAGGTTTAACTGCCTTACTTCTACAGTCTTCTCCCATTATTACCATATCACATTTTGTTATAAGAATAGCATTTAATAAGTACCGTATGGTCCCATTTTACTTTTGTCTTTGTTTTAGTTTCAGTATCTATAGATAGTTATAGATAGATTGATAGAATATATATTCAATATGGTGAATATAGCTACTGTACATATTTATAAAAGTATTAAACAGAACATAAGATAAAATAAATAGGAGGACTGTACAGTATACTATTAGGCTTCAATACAGAATTAATATTCATATTAGGCTACAAATATAACATGTATAGGCTAAAATTATATAGGGTATACTGTATATAAGTAGCAGCAATATTCACCATTTCCTTTCATTACCATATTTTTATTTATAAGATATCTAATAAAAAGATAAATTAAACTAAGCATATAAGGAAGCATTTGTAGTGTAATGAACAGACTAGCCTACACCTTGGCAAGTGTGGTAGTGCCGTACTGCCCACATTGTTTACATTCTGTCACATAAAAATAATAAAGGAAAGGAAAATATAGAAAATAATAAGACACACATAAGCACAGCATCAGTATTAACACTATTATATTAAAGGGGTGTGGGAGTAGGGGGCAGGCTTGGGGGGTGCGGGAATAAGGGGCAGGCTTGGGGGGGACTGGGGGGGGGGAGTTTGGTGGGTAGGGGAATCAGAGTTTTATGGGGGGTGCGGGAATAGGGGGACAGGCTTTCTACCCACCCCAAGCCTGTCCCCTCCAAACTCCCCCCAAGCCTGCCCGCCCCCCCCCAACTCCCACACCCCCTTAAGGCAATACTCCACACACACCAACCATTAACTCAACTCGTAGCTGCAACCTACAGTATATCCTACTGTATATGTATACCATTGAACATATTCCAGGTTAGATATAGAAATTCCATATGCATTGTAATAAAAGAAATATGTAACACACACACACACACACACACAAACAACACACTAGATAAATAAATTCCTTATGCAAAAGGAGGGGAAGTTGAAGTGTAAGTTTGGTATTTATAACTATATTGATGTTCTGTAGCAGTGTTGCCACATCAAGACAGGTTTCAGTAGTTATGTCCTGGTAGTTTGCCTTGGTTAGGTCCCAGTAGTCTGCTGGAGCCTAGGTTAGGTTAGGTCAGGTCAGACTAGTTTTCAAACGGGGCATATCTCGAAAACGGTGACATCTCCGAGAGAAACACCATAGATGAAAAGTGTGTTAGAATGGTCCAAAATAGTGGATAATGATACTAATACTGTATTAATATAGTGAACCCAGTTATTCTGTAAATTTACCAATTTACAGAAGAACTGGGTTTATTATATTGTATATTTCAGTAACATTATCCACATTTTGGACCATTCTAATACACTTTTCAACTGTGGTGTTTCTCTCGGAGATGTCACTGTTTTACAAACATAATTTGAAAGCTAGTCTGACCTAACCTAACCTGGGCAAACTACCGTAACCTAACCTGGGCCAACTACCGGAACCTAACCTGGGCAAACTACCGGAACCTAACCTGGGCAAACTACCGGAACCTAACCTGGGCCAACTACCGGAACCTAACCTGGGCCAACTACCGGAACCTAACCTGGGCAAACTACCGGAACCTAACCTGGGCCAACTACCGGAACCTAACCTGGGCAAACTACCGGAACCTAACCTGGGCAAACTACCGGAACCTAACCTGGGCAAACTACCGGGTATAACCTGAACAAACTACCGGTGTAAACTATCATAAAGTGACTGGGGCAAATTTCTCATAGAATGGTCTAATTAAGGGGGTGCAGGAGTAAGGGACAGGCTTGGGAGGGGGGGTAAGAAAGCCTGTCCCCTATTCCCACACTTCCTTAAAACCCCCAAGCCTGTCCCCCTACTCCTGCACCCCACCAAAGCCTGTCCCCCTATTCCCGCACCCCCTAACCCCCCCCCCAAGCCTGTCCCCTTACTCCCACCAATTCTTTTATAATATTAACCATTACATACGAATAATTATGATTTTTATGATGTTGTTGTTGTTAGTAAACACTAATAATAATAATAATAATAATAATAATAATAATAATAATAATAATATTCACAAATGGTGTGTTGTTGTTAGTAAATAATAATAATAATAATAATAATATTCACAAATGATGTGTTTTTGTTAGTAAATAATAATAATAATAATAATAATAATAATAATATTCACAAATGATGTGTTGTTGTTAGTAAATAATAATAATAATAATAATAATATTCATAAATGATTTGTTTTTGTTAGTAAATAATAATACTAATAATAATAATAATATTCACAAATGATGTGTTGTTGTTAGTAAATAATAATAATAATAATAATAATAATAATATTCACAAATGATGTGTTGTTGTTAGTAAATAATAATAATAATAATAATAATAATAATATTCATAAATGATGTGTTTTTGTTAGTAAATAATAATAATAATAATAATAATAATAATAATAATAATAATAATATTCACAAATGGTGTGTTATTGTTGTTATTGTTGTTACTGTCCATTCGTGGTTCATTCCAATTATTATATTATCCTTATTATTCCTATTTATCATGTTTGTCATTATAATTAGAGCTCAACTTACCTTTATAATCACTCCTCCACTATTATCAACACCAATTAAAACCAATAATAAGTGTTTAAATAGAATAAAAGGCGATAATAATAATAAAAATAAAATTAATACCCACACTGTCTGGTTTGTTGTTGATTAGTGAGTCTGCAGTGTTGCCAGATCTGCTTGAGGTCCCAGTGTTGCCAGACCAAAAAAATGAATGGATATTGTTGTTGTTATTATTGTTATTATTATTATTATTATTATTATTAGTAGTAGTAGTATTAGTAGTAGTAGTAGTAGTAGTAGTAGTAGTATCATTATTATTATCATTATTATTATTATTATTATTATTATTATTATTAGTAGTAGTAGTAGTAGTAGTAGAAGTAGTATCATTATTATTATTATTATTATTATTATTATTATTATTATTATTATTATAACTTGTTGGTTAATTGTAGATGGTAGTGGGGCAGTGAGGCGTGAAGGAAGGAGGAGAGAAAGCCAGTTCAAGTTAAAGAGAGAGAGAAAAAGAAGGAGGGGGGGAAACTCATCAGACTATTAGAGAGAGAGAGAGAGAGAGAGAGAGAGAGAGAGAGAGAGAGAGAGAGAGAGAGAGATGACAGACAGACAGGGACCGAGAGAAGAGATCGAGAGAGAGGGATGACAGACAGACAGGGACCGAGAGAAGAGAGAGAGAGAGAGAGAGATGACAGACAGACAGGGACCGAGAGAAGAGATCGAGAGAGAGAGAGAGAGAGACAGGGGCGGGACTGACATAGAGAGAGAGAGAGAGACCGAGAGAAGAGATCGAGAGAGAGAGAGACAGGGGCGGGACTGACATAGAGAGAGAGACCGAGAGAGAGAGAGACAGGGGCGGGACTGACATAGAGAGAGAGAGAGACCGAGAGAGAGAGAGATGACAGACAGACAGGGACCGAGAGAAGAGATCGAGAGAGAGAGAGACAGGGGCGGGACTGACATAGAGAGAGAGAGAGACCGAGAGAAGAGAGAGCATTCATTCACACACAAGTTCAGAGTTACACAGACAGTCAGAGTGTGTTGGGAAGTGTTACGGTGTGGTTGTGTTGTCAGTGAGTGAGCGAGTGAGTGAGTGAAGTTGTAGGTACGGTATATATTGCGTGATAGGCAATTTCTGACTAGAGACGAACGGCAGGCACCACACACACACACACACACATACATACATACACACACATACGTACATACATACACATATACCCTGCATTCGAACTCAGCCTCTATAGGTGTACTGGGTGGGGGGAAATGAAAAAAAACACATACACACACACATACACACACACACACACACACACACATTTGAACTCAGCCTCTATAGATGTACTGGGTAGGGGGAAATGAACAATACCAGGCGATTCGAAGCTTTCTGCTGCTCACACTCTGGTCAGAAATTATGTATCACGAGTGTAACATTAGAGTGACTTTACCCAAAAGTTAATCATTTTGTTTTATGATGAATATCTATCAATAGAAAAAAAATGAACATCATACGACTAAACCTGTGGACGCTAGACTGTTAACAAACACACCAACAGATAAATAAATAAATAAATACATAAATAAATAAATAAATAAATATCCGGCACCGAAAACAATACACCGCCTCCTTCGGGTTGGGGCCATGTAATAAAGGATACAAAAAAGGAATACAAAGAATTACAGCACATTACAGAAATACTAACAAATACAGATACAAAAGAGGATTACAAAGAGTTACAGTATAGCAGAAAGAAGAGGATATTACAGTTGGATACAAATTAAGGAAGTTACAGAAATAATAACTTAATAATAAAGGATACAAAGAGTTTAATTAATGAAGTTACAGAAATAATAACTTGATAATAAAGATACAAAAGAGAAATACAAAGAGTTTAATTAATGAAGTTACAGAAATAATAACTTAATAATAAAGGATACAAAGAGTTTAATTAATGAAGTTACAGAAATAATAACTTGATAATAAAGATACAAAAGAGAAATACAAAGAGTTTAATTAAGGAAGATACAGAAATAATAACTTAATAATAAAGATACAAAAGAGAAATACAAAGAGTTACAGAAATACTAACTTAAAAATAAAGGAGAAAGAACGTACGATAATTTTGGAATAAGAAATAAAAATAAATAAAAAGGAATAAAGAACAGAAGAAGAAGAAGAAGAAAAGGCAATAAATAAGAAATAGTGAAATAAAACAAAAAGAAACAGAAAAAAACAAAAAAAACAAGAAGAAGAAGAAGAAGAAGAAGAAGAAAAAGAAAAAGAAGAAGAAGAAGAAATAAATAGTAAACAAGAAAAGAGAGAGAAAAATAAATAAATAAAAACAGTGCAAAAGAAAACAAGAAAAAAAGAAGAAAAAGAAGAAAATGTAATAATAATAATAATAATAATAATAATAATAATAATAATAATGCAGTAATCTTCATAATAATTGGTGAGTGTTATTTTTATTTTGTTTTTATTTAATTATTTTTATATTATCTATTTTCTATTCATCTATCTATTTTTTTATATATCTATCTATTTTATTATCTATCTATCTAGTTTATTATCTATCTATCTATTTTATTATCTATCTATCTATTTTATTATCTATCTATCTATTTTATTATCTATCTATCTAGTTTATTATCTATCTATCTATTTTCTATCTATCTATCTATTTTATTATCTATCTATCTATTTTATTATATATCTATCTATTTTATTATCTATCTATCTAGTTTATTATCTATCTATCTATTTTATTATCTATCTATCTATTTTATTATCTATCTATCTATTTTATTATCTATCTATCTACTTT
>JAWZYT010005905.1:20000-40713 GCA_034508575.1 Petrolisthes manimaculis | reverse complement strand
GACCGAGGGGAAAGGGTAAGGAGAAGGAAGGAATAAAAGGGGGAGAGGGAGGGAGGAAAAAGGGGCCAGCTCCACCCACCTCCTCCTCCTCCTCCTCCTCCTCCTCCTCCTCCTCCTCCTCCTCCTCCTCCTCCTCCTCCTCCTCCTCCTCCTCCTCCTCCTCCTCCTCCTCCTCCTCCAGAAGCCCTGAGGAACATAACATGGGAAAAGTCAGAATTGGTGGTGCTGGTGGCCTCCCTGACGAGAAACCCCCCTGCCCCCCCACTGCTCCCCTTGTCCTCATCCCCCCCCTGCCGAAGACTTGCCGGATTAAGCGGGTATAACACCGGCACATTTTCTCCGACCTGTGGCCAAACTAAGGCTTCCTTCGTCTTCAAGCTTTTTTTTTTTTCCTTTTTTTTTTTTTTTAGAGAGAGAGAGAGAGAGAGAGAGAGAGAGAGAGAGAGAGAGAGAGAGAGAGAGAGAGAGAGAGAATTGGAGGGAGGACACCCTTGACTCTGAGTGGTATAAATCTGGACTGGGAACGTAAGACAGAGGACGGAAAATGAAATGAAGGACAACGTAAGATGAAGGACTGAAAACAAACGAATGACAAATTAAGCAGTGGTAGCCAAGGTGTGTGTGATGCTGCCCTTAGTAACTATTTATTAAAAGGGGATGCGAGGAGAACCATTTGTATATCTGTTCGAACACCATCACTGAATAATGCTTCCTTCCCCTTCTCCTTTTTTTCTTCTTTGTGGGAAATTTAATGAAGAATCTATTGTACAGTTGAGGGCACATAAAACAGACACACATCAAAACGGGTGCCATATCAAACATAGTATTATATTAGGTGGCGCCTCTGCACACAACGGCCCATATTCAAGAACGTTTATGGTGCATTTATTTATTTATTTATTTATTTTTAAACCTGGTGAGTCTCATTTGCCCTCATCGTGTCCCTGAATCCCAGACGCCGCCTCCAGGGATCACACTAAAGGCTCAGGGATGCCGCCCTTAGCTCTACCCTCCTCCTCCCTTCCCCTTCCTCTCCCTCTTAGCGTATTATATAAAGAAAAAAATATAATGATAAAAAAAAATAAGGTCTTGGTAGAAGGAGAAAAAAAAAATAAGGTCTTGGTAGAAGGAGAAGCTTTCCCATTTTGTGTTGTGAGTGTGTTCGTGCTCAGGGTGTTTGTTTTACCCGTAATGTCCAACTTGACTTGACCTGACATGACCCCGGCCTAATCTAATATGACCTGAGCTAACCGGACCTTATCTCTCAGCGTCTTAGCCCTTGCAAACCTGATGTGATCTAATCTGACCTGACTTGGCCTAACGTAACCTAACTTATATTAAATAATCCCAACTTCTCCACACCGATTATGGGGAAGTTTTATGTTGGTAAATCAGGAGCGACCGAATCCTCCAAACTATTCCAAGGAAAAGAACACTTATTATTTTTGTTAACTTTGGTCCTGTTTCCTGGCATACTTTGGAGGAATCAAGGCACTCCAATGTACCAAATGGGGTATTACTGTACCACCTTAACCCAACCTAACACTAAAGTAATCATCCCCCATACTCCTTGAGACTTAGAGTAATGCTTCCAGACAACCTTCCCTATCTTCTCGGAAATAAAAGTGTGTCGTGGGATGCCCTGCTCGACCCCTTAATTATGGGGCTTATGGTATTTATAAATGGGGCGTCTTGTTGTGTTGTGAGGAGGAGGAGGAGGAGGAGGAAGAGGGTGCCTGGTTGGTGAAGGGAATATGGAAAGAGGCTTGGAGTTGGTGAGTGGGATGGAGGGAAGAGGGAGGTGGTGGTTGGTTAGTATAGGAATTGGGAAAGAAGTTTGGGGTTGGTGAGTGAGTTGGAGGAAGAGGGAGGTGGTGGTTGGTTAGTGAAGGAACTTGGAAAGAGGCTTGGGTCTGCTGGGTGAATGGGGGAGGTGAGGAGGCTTCAGAAGAGAGGAATGGCAAAGAAGGAAGGAAGGAAGGCTTATCATTATGCAGGCGCTCTAATGTGTACTGCAGGCTGGGAAGTAACACCATGAATAAATCCCCCCCCCCAATAAAAAAAAAAAAAACAGGCAGTGGTATTATATTTTTGTTTGTCACCTCAGTATAACATGTACTATTACACACACACACACACACGAACTCAGAAGTAACCCACGACAAGTCAACCCTAAGAATAACAACAACAACAACAATAACAACAATAGCCAGGGTCGCAATGTCGGAGAAGCTGGAAATGGCGGAGGTCTCGCTATGAACCCTAATTAAGTGCGACCCAAGGACCAAAATTCCCGACACCTTGAGAGTATTTCGCGTGGGGGAAAATTAGACGCTGATGGGGAGGACATGCGCGGGTTACGTATGATCACGGTGCAATTTTTTTTTTTTCATTCATTCATTCTCTCTCTCTTTTTATCTTTTTTATTATTATTATTCTTTGCCATACCATGGGGGCCAACAACTTACTTCCTCTCCTTCATATCCACTTCACTGTACCCACTCGTCCCATCAGCCTTACCATTTTCGGTCTCATTCCTTCCTCTGTCTCGCTTTCTGTCGCGTTCGTCCTTTTCTCTGCCCCATCTCGCCCCACCCCGCCCCGCCCCGCCCCTTCCTATCACGCCCCCCCCCCTTCCTATCACGCCCCCCAGCTCTTGTTTTTTTTATTACAGGGGTACAAGCACGCTATTCCAAGGAGCAAACAGCAGGCAAACGTGAGGGCCAAGATTAGTCGATCATATACCCTCTGGGGCAGTTGCCATTTAATGAATTTTAAGTCACCACCTCCTCATACCACCACCACCACCAGCGATATGTGACTTTAGCTCTTACGTGTAGATTACCTGTGTGTGTGTTTGTGTTTGTGTATGTATATGTATATTTGTGTGCTCTCATAATTATCATCTCTCTTGTCACCTTCATATCTTCTATATTTCTGTTTCTTTTTCCTGTGTGTGTGTGTGTGTGTGTTTGTGCTTACATAATATATTTGATTTAGTCATATTATCTATTTCATTTTTACTTTTTTTTACCTTCCAGTGAATATATAAACATGCAATCACTCTACATATGATTCCTCCAAATTGAGTCATAAAACAATGCCTATATTTCGGATTTTTTTTATTATGAATTACAGATATATTCTAGTTTTGGTAAATTCCTCCAAAGTATGCCAGGAAACAGGACCAGATTAACAAATATAATGGTGGCCTGTTGCTGGAAAAAGGTTGGAGGAACCAGTGGCTCCAGATTCACCAACATCTAGAGAATCTCCCCCTTAATTAGATGTCAGTATGGAGGAAGCATGTTTCCCAAATAGCATAAACATATTGACTCATTCACAGATGTCAATAAAAACTGGAGAGCACATATGTTGTTGCCTCTATCTGATCCGCGCAAGTGTACAATGACACGTGTTTTTGTACAGCTGTCAGGTAGAGCAGTGTTGGTTGTGTGTGTGTGTGATTATCATTATTTTTTTATTGGTTTATATTTACCTGTGGGAATATATACATTTTTGTGCTTGTGTTAGTTATTTATGTAGTTAATTACACATATGCTTGATTCATTGCTCATCTCTGACATTGCAGTATCCAATGTAAATTATGACTTCATGTTTTATTTTATTTCGCTGGCATTGCAAATGTCCATGAATCATAACTAAGGAAACAGCTTGTGTGTGCCTCAGTGTAAAGATACGTCGCTAGTTTCGTTGTATAATTCGTAGGAAGTTGTCAGTCACTTCGAATTAGCGGACTATATGCCGATTCCACAATGTTTTATTTTGGTTTGCTAGCACCAAAACGAAAGAAAGTGATGTGTGTGTAAATGACTCATGAGTGAATTATTTGATTAATTTGATGACTCAACTATGGTAATTATGGAACTACCTAACAGATTTTGTGGATGTGGATACTGAGTTTGTGGGATATAATTAAGACTGACAAGTGTGGTTGGGGAGGATCATAACAAACTAAAGCCACTGTGGAATCGACCCTATATCACTGGCCCCTTTACAAAACAGCTCGGTGGTATAGTAGTAGTAGTCGTAGTCGTAGTCGATGTTTGCGTTCTGACAGTGATATCCTTTACGTGTCTGGAGTCATACATGCCTACCTGAGTGATTGGTATATGTGCGTGCGTGGGTACATGAGAGGTGTGTGTGTTGGAGTGCATGTTCTTCTGGGGGTGCGTGTGTAAAGACTGACTGGGGATGGATGGATGGATAGAGAGTTGAAGGGAGAAAGAGGTAGAAGAAGGGGCGGGGGGAAGAAGGGGAGTTTGATCAGTTGTGAAGGAACGACGGAGGGAGGGACAGGGCTAATGAGTGTGTGTGTGTGTGTTTGTGTGTTAATAAGGTAGAGAGGTGATGAGCCTGTGAAAGAGTCAGAGAGTTGGAGAGAGAAAGGGATATTCGTTGTCGAGTAAGATGGTGAAGGACGTGAGTGAATGTGAATGAGTGGGAGGAGTGAAGGGAAGGAGGGAGAGAGGCAACGGGTCCCACTGACTGGCTGGGTGGGTGGGTGAGTGGTTAGATGGCAGCGACACGACACACACACTCACTAGTCACCACGTTGATTACACTGTGTACCCGTGATGTATGGCAACTGCAGTTCGTTCACCGCACCCTTAATTTTTACTCTTTGTGATATAGCGACTAGAGGTGACCATCCGGGCGTCACGTTGTCGCACGCCCGCTTCCTGGCCACTTCCCCCACGGCCTCAGCCACCGCTTCCCCTCTCCATTTCCAGCACGCATTATGAGACGCCACTTCCCACATACCTTACTTTTATTCCCACAATCATATATATATACAGTATATATATATATATATATATATATATATATATATATATATATATATATATATATATATATATATATATATATATATATATATATATATATATATATTCCAAGATCCTTTTTCCTTCATCAATTTTACTTCCGAACACAATGATTCATTCCTCCCTTCCTCACACACACACACACACACATAAACATACACTCACTCTCTCTCTCTCTATCTATCTCTCTCTCTCTCCGGCACCATCAGGAAAAGAGGGGTACACTTTGCACCTCGTCTGCCCCAGGGGTAATAGAGGCAGGCCGTGTGTAGGACATAATCAGGTGCAGGGCCTAATGACGTGCTTGGGTGAGTAGCGCTGTTTAGGGTCTGATCGGCCCCAACCTGTATATATATGCTGCCCCCTCCCCCCCATCGCTGTTATACTCTATTTTCCCGGGTTTAGTATGTATGTATGTATGCTTGGAACACTCCCTCGGTGTTATACTGTATTTTTTCCTGCTAGTTATGTATGCTTGGTCCCTTCCTTACCCCTTCCAACACACACACACACACACACACACGCAGCTCATTTTGCCAGGCTCGTGCTACCTACAAAACACAAACACAAAATATGCAGCTCATTCATTGTACAGTTGCATTCTAAACATCTGTAGTAACTTCTTCTTTGGTGTCACTGACGGTCAAGTTTGGGAAATAATAAATGCTGTCGTGGATGAGATGTGATTTTGTATTTTCATTTTTTACTACCAAAATGAAGAGAAAAACAGTCACGTCTCATTCATGCAGATTTTTTTTAGGGTTAATTGGTGGGCTACTGATTCCTCCAAACTATGCCACGAGAACAATCCCTCATTACATTATTATTATTATTATTTTTATTATTATTATTATTATTATTATTTTTATTATTATTATTATTATTATTTTTATTATTATTATTATTATTATTATTATTATTATTATTATTGTTTTTATTATTATTATTATTTTTATTATTATTATTATTTTTATTTTTATCATTATTATTATTATTATTATTATTTTAAAAGGTGGTGTGTCTTCCAATTCACCAACCAGAGAATCTTTTCCTTAATTAAAGATCACCACAATGCCAGAGAGGCGACTGAACATGAGACCTCGACTGTACATACATTACACATACACGACACGTACAAGCTTCATGACACACACAAGCAAGATGCACACAAGCAACACACAACACAGGACTAACAAAGCACGCCATACGCTCACGGAATACACGATAATGCAACCAACACACACACACACACACACACACACACACACACACACACACACACACACACACACACACACACACACACACACACACACACACACACCACTATACTGTACTGTACATATATATACATTAAACGCATATAGCCATACCGTATACAACATGAACCGCACCGACACACACGCACACACACGCGCGCACAACACTCAGTATAATACACACACAGCACACACAAGACAAACATTCACGGTAGTACAAATACACACACATAAACACACATACAAGACAACATTCACCGTAACACACACACACACACACACACACACACACACACACACACACACACACACACACACACAGACACACACACACACGATATTAATTACGAAGCAGGCGCACCACGGATGCTGCAGACAACCGCAGAAAGTAATTATACCGAGCCTCCTACTGTACTCTACTACTACAGTATATACCCCATGTGTGTGTGTGTGTGTGTGTGTGTGTGTGTGTGTGTGTGTGTGTGGTGCCATTCCCTCCACGACACACACACACACACACACACACCTGTACCGCCCCAAGTCCCGCTCCTCCATGCAGTGTTGTCGGTCGCTTCCTCAACCCCACAACAACAACAACAACAACAACAATATCATCATTAGGCTCGTTGGATCCGTGGTCGTTTTCCTATTAAAAGTTGTTCGAGTCTATTCTTTAAAGTTACTAAGCATTTTTTTTTTGTCACTTCCGCGTCCCACAACATAGTCAGTCAGGTTTGTATCCAGGGTCGTTGTTATCCTAGAGTCGTTTGGGTTTTGGTCATTAAAGTTATACTGAAGATTTTGATATTTCCATGGCTTGTATTTTGATATTTCCATGGCTTGTATTTTGATATTTCCATGGCTTGTATTTTGATATTTCCATGGTTTGTATTTTGATATTTCCATGGTTTGTATTTTGATATTTCCATGGCTTGTATTCCTACCTAGACGACAAGTAAAATAAACCAAATCCACGCTTAGGAAATCTATACCGTGAGAGCAGGATACTTCACGAGGCTCGAGAATCATAACACTTCCTTATAAAGATTCTTGTTTTACGGAATGTGCACTTCATCGGTCAATAACCCGTGTTTTAGGAACTGTTGCAGGCATAATAATTTTACCGTCGTCGCGTTGCAACTGCTCCAGATGAAGGAAAAACATTATTATTATATATTTACTACAGACGAAGAAGGTAGGAAATGCCTGAGCGTATACAAATGTTTGTTGTTTTACATACTGTACATGTTATTATTTTCTTTACCGTATTTCATTGACATGTGACTAATTTCGTTCTCTTTTTCCACAGGTAAGTACAAATACAAACCAACCAACACAAGCAGAGGTGAGGTGAAGTGAAGTTGTCGAGGTAAGTGTACTAATGGTCCCTTGGTCACCTTCACTCTACACCGTGTTCAGAAACCCTTTGTTTATTTATTTCAGTGACTTGTTGTTGACGTGGATTTTTGTTACCTCGTGGCCTTTTTTATTTTATTTTAGTGAGCATTGTTATGTGAAATCGTCCTGTGTGTGTGTGTGTGTGTGTAAGGTTCCGTCCACATACATACATGCATACAACCGTCCTTCATCTTGTTTTCACCCGGAAGTCCGAACGAAAACAACAAAAACAAAGTAAAAGCGACACAACCCACACACACACACACACCAAAAAAAAAAAAAAAAAAAAAAAAAAAAAAAAAAAAAAAAAAAAAAAAAAAAACATAGTACAGTAATAATAAAAAATACATAAATTAGAGAGAACGAAGAATGGACGACGGACGACGAAGGAAGTGAGGTCTGTTGTGGGTGAGTGAGGGATGAGGGAAGGAAGAAGTGGCGAGGGAAGCGTGACACCAGTAAAGTGCACGAATTTACTCGGTGAAATTCTGTGATTGATGCGAGGAATATTGAAGTTTAGTGAATATTTATAATCCTGCAGACGGCATTCATCACGGCAAGAGGTATGTGTGTGTGTGTGTGTGTGTTTGTGTGTGTGTGTGTGTCGAAGAATTGTGTTATAGGTCGTATTTTATGGTCATATTTTGAGGAGGGTTAATGCAAGGTTCGTGTGTGTGTGTGTGTGTGTGTGTGTGTGTGTGTGTGTAGTGTTGATTGTGGGTGGTGGTTCATGGTGATGACAATGTTGTTTTATTGGGACAGTGACGATGATGGTGACAGTGATGGTAACGGCGGAAGTTGTGATAGTGACAATGATGGTGGTGTTGGTGACAGTGATGGTAACGGAGAAACTGGTGGTATGGTGGTATTGACAGTGATGGTGATGTAGGTGGTGGTAGTGGTAGTGGTAGTAGTGGTGGTTATATATGTGGTGGTAGTAGTGGTGGTGGTGGTGATAGTGGTGGTGATGAATGGAGATGTAGGTGATAGTGGAGCTTTTGACAGTGATGGTGACATAGGAGGTGGTAGTGGTGGTAGTGGTAGTGGCAGTGATGGGGCCGGGATGGACTGAGGGTCGGCCACTGCCTCACTCACACTCTGTTTCCGTGACTATTTTTATGAACACCCTCAGCTGTGTTTGTTTTGCTTGCCTCCCTCGCCCTCATTTTCTGTCGTAATTTTGTCCCGTTTCTCGCCAGCTTGAGGTGCCCTGCGTGACGTTATAGTATTCTCACTGTATACATGCATACACACCGTATACATAAATATATTTTGGCCAGTGCGAAATAGTGGGGATTAGCAGGTCAGTGGCCAGTCACAGGCTGGAATTAAATGGATCAGGAATTTGATTGGTCAGCGGACTGGCTGGCACGATAGCAGAGGGTCAGTGAATTTGTTCATCTACGCGCCAGTTAATTGAGGTGTCAGAACATTTGGTATAGAAATCTAGACTGTCTGGCGCCCTGGTCGGTTCCGCCCTCGGATAGACGCAATTGAAACCATCCTCCTGCCGGCGGTGCCTTGATCACAGACCTCCATTATTCCCAAGGCTCTGATTGTACAGGGAGACACAAGCCGTTTTCTCTTTCCTGGATACTCACCATTACTTTGATCTAATTCTAGTGTGACTTGACTTAAAACCCAACTTGACCTTACAAAAGCCAATTATACCTGGACCTTCTTTAATGTAAGGTGATCTAACCTTAAGACAGTACTGCTTATATCACAATCATTTAATGTATATAGTCTCCTGGAACGTGAAAATCTCCTGAACTGTGTGAAACTTGGGAGGTATGCAGTGGGGGGCGGCCTCCCTCGTCTTGCCCAGGGGAGGAGGAAGGGGCCGCTCACCCCTCCACGCCCCACCGAGGTAGCGTTGATTCCCTTAATACTGGCCTGGTGCTCGTTGTCGGAAGGATGACTGTGTGTGCTGGATGGGACTCGGGTTGGTGGTGTGTGTTTATTGCCGATTATTTGAGGGAGGGACCTGTGTGTGGTGTTGCCTGGTAGTGAATGGAAGGCTACCTAGTCCTCCAAACTTTGCCATTTAACAGACTGTGTATTATACTGTTTATTTGTTATGTTTTGTGGCACTGGTTATTGAGGTTAGTAGTTTCCAAGTCGCCAAACAAAATTTGGATTCTCCTCCTTTCACTTAGGCAGGCAGGCAGGCAAGTAGGTAGGCAGTCAGGCAGGCAGGCAGACAGTCACTCCCAGGACCTGCTGCCTACCCGGATGAATGTTATTCTTGAAGGGAACGTCTGTCGCTGCTGCTGTCAGGGGAGAATAGACAGGCTGTTGCCGAGAAGAAGAAGAAAAAAAGGGGGACCACGAGTGACTTCTCTATCGCCGACTGTCTGTCTGGTGGGAGAGAGAAGTGGCGGGCCTGGGGGAAGGGAAAGGGGTGAAGGAGGAGGGAGGGAGGGAGGGAGGGAGAAGGTGTAGGGTAAGGAGGAGGGAGGGAGAAGGTGTAGGGTAAGGAGGAGGGAGGGAGAAGGTATAGGGTAAGGAAGAGAAGAAGAAAAGGTATATATGAGAGAGAAGAGAAGGTGTGTCTGATGCGGAGTGGGAGGGGTTGGATGGAAGGACAGGGGTATAGAGGCAGGAGAGAGAATAAGTAAATATAAATAGATATGTAGTTGGACACACACACACACACACACACACACACACACACACACACACACACACACACACACACACACACACACACACACACACACATATATATATATATATATATATATATATATATATATATATATATATATATATATATATATATATATATATATAAAGTGAAAAGAAGAGAGAGAGAGAGAGAGAGAGAGAGAGAGAGAGAGAGAGAGAGAGAGAGAGTGAGAGAGAGTGTGTGTGTGTGTGTGTGTGTGTAGGGATAGTCCGGTTGAATGAAAAAGTCAGTGCCTCGCCCCACACTTTTGCCAGACTCCTCTCTATCACTCCGACACCACCACCACCACCAACATGTAAGATGTACGCTTTATTATTATTATTTACTTATAGAGGAACAATTTATTTACCTTTCTTCAGTACCTTTTACCCTTCCAAGTATTTTTTTTTCTGCCATGTATGTACAGTTGGTAAAAAAAAAGTATTGGAACTCACCTATGGATATATGTTAATGTATAATTAATTTTTACGTAAGAGAAGTTCCATACTCTTTTATTTTTGCCGACTGTACAATATATATGTCTTTTTTTTTCTTTTCTTTTTTTTCTTTTTTTTTTTTTTGCCGACTGTACAATGTCTTTTTTTTTTTTTTTTTTTGCAGACTGTACAATATCTATGTGTCTTATTTTGTGTGTGTGTGTCAGCTTATGTAACTATATATATACTGTAGTTCTATATATTTATCCTTCCACCTATTGCAAACTATATCTGGTTGATTTATGTTTCTTAGATAGAGAGGACAGTGTAAGAGTATAAATAGATAGTGAGGAAAGTCTAAAAGGTTAAATGGTTCTAAATTATCTTTCTTTTCCTCGTCCTTATCCTCATTTTCCTTCTCCTCCTCCTCCTCATCATCATTTTCCTCCTCCTCCTCCCTCATCATCATCATCAACAACAAAAACAACATCAACATCAACATCATCCTTTTCCTCCTCCTCCTCCTCTTCATCAACAACAACAACAACAACAACAACAACATCCTTTTCCTCCTCCTCCGCATCATCAACATCAACAACATCAGCAACAACAACATCTTCCTTTCCCTCATCCTCCGACACATTAGGCTTCGCACCACCGTCCTCCTGTCACCAAGAAACGGACCAAGACATTTTCCCCGTGGCGTGTGTGTGTGTGACCCTTGGTGACGGAGGTGTCGAGTGAGTAGTGTCGACACCCTTGTTCCCTGTCCAACACCCGTCCTTCCTTCCTGATGCCTCCTGTCTCTCCTATATCTATACCCGTCTCTTGTTCCCTGTTCCATCTCTTCCCTTTCTGTCTCTTGTTCCCTGTTCCATCTCTTCCCTTTCTGTCTGTTGTTCCCTGTTCAGTGTTCTCCCCTTTCTGTTTCTCCACCCTTCTGTCTCCTGTTCCCTTTCTCTCTCTCCAACTTTCTTTCTGTTGTTCCCTGTTCACTCTCCTCCCTTTCTGTTTCTCCACCTTTCTGTCAGTTGTTCTCTGTTCCCTCTCCTCCCCTTCGTATCTCCACCCTTCTGTCTGTTGTTCCCTGTTCCCTCTTCTCCCTTTCTCTCTCTACCCTTCTGTCTGTTGTCATCTTCTGTGTTCTCACTTTCTGGCTTGCTTCTCTGTCTTTCCGTCCGTCTGTATGTTTGATGTCACTGTCCATCCGTCACATTATTCTCTCTGGGTCCCTCCTTCCTTCCTTCCCTTTACGCCCGTCTCTTTCCGTCTATCCCTACCCGTCCGTCCCTCCCTGTGTTGGCATTTGTTTGTGTTTGGTAATAGTGAGGGTGGAGGGTTCCGGTGTAGGGGTTGTCAGCAGCAGTCATGTCAGTGAGGTGGTCAGACAGTCGGTATAAGAAAGCCAGGTAGTCAGCCAGCCAGGTAGCTATTATGTGAGAAAGCCAGGTCATCAGCCAATAATAACAACAACAACACAAACACACACACACACACACACACACACACACACACACACACACACACACACACACACACACACACACACACACACATACATACATACATACAACTTCCAGACCTCTTTTCTTATCATCTTCTCTCCACCAATCAACCATCGTGTCATATGTAGTCAATCATTTAGGCAGCCAAACATATACTCAGCCATGCAATCAACGACCTACTCAACCAACCAACCAACCAACCAACCACCTCTCTTATCATTCCCAAGTCAACAAGTCATATAGCCTACCCATGCTGGCACACTTAGCCAGTCAACATCACAGCCATACACACACCCAGACAGCTACTCACTCAGCCACCCTAGCCAACCAGCCACTCACTCAGCCAGCCAGCCAGCCAGTCAGCCAGCCAGCTTGTCGGCCGCATGTCGGGACGTCGGCTGCTAATTACCGTTTCATCGAGGGTTGAGATCCGGGAGTGACGCGGGCTTTTTCTCCTCTCACCCGCCAACCCGACTGGAAATTGGCACGTGTCTTTTATACCATTCACGGCCTGCATCTTTGAAGGTCTCGCTGTCAATGGTGAAGGCTGAAGGCGCGCCGAGGAGGTGATGGTGGGTGGTGGTGGTGGTGGTGGTGGAGGACTGAGGTATAGTGTAGGTGTGGGTGTGGGGTGATGGTGGAGGACAGAGGAGGTGTGAGTGTGGGGATGAGGTGGAGGAGGGCAGGGCAGGGCAGAGCAGGGCAGGAGAGGGTGTGGGTTTGAGGTGGAGAAGTAAAGAAAGACAGAGGTTGTTATGTGGGTAGAAGGTACAGACTCTTGCCAGTGAAGATTGAGTGGATGTTTGGGAAAGAAGGGTCAGAGAGTGGGTTTGTTGTGATGGTGGTGTGAGTATATAGAATGTTCAGAGAGATAGAGAGTGTGTGTGTGTGTGTGTGTGTGTGTGTGTGTGTGTGTGTGTGTGTGTGTGTGTGTGTGTGTGTGTGTGTGTATGTGTTTCTATCTATCTGAGGCCCACTAAGTGACCTGTGATGTATCAGCAACATTGATGACTTTTGTTTCCTCCAAACTGTGCCGTGGCAATATTTAAAGTACTCATTTATCTCCAATATTCTGACTACATCACAAAGCCCCCTAAAGTACAGTCACAAGCACTAATAAGTATACAACTCTTGGTTAATAAAAGCTTCGATTAGTCCAATTCACCAACGAAGTTGGTTCGAAGCACACCTGAATACTTATTAGTGCTCGTGTCTGTACTTCATCAAGCGAGCAGCACAAGCACAAGCACACACCTGCATGCAACCGGAAGCCTCAACAACAAAGAAGATAATTGGCTCAAACAGGTACAGGTAATCAGTTAAAATTGGATCAAGGGGGGTCGGATACTTTGTGATACATACATACATACATTAGAGTGTCTTGATTCCTCCAAAGTATGCCAGGAAAAACAGAATCAGAGAAGCAAAAATAATACTGATGGTGTTCTGTTGCTTGGAATAGTTTGGAGGATTCAGTTGTGTGTGTGTGTGTGTGTGTGTGTGAGACCTTCTAATTCTCCGGGTTATATGCAAGTCTGTAATATGTAACCGTAATTCACAATCAAGCAGTCACTAGCGCTGATTTAAAAGGAGGGGGATGGGGGGAATAATACACTGTTGGAGGCTTCTGATTCCTTCTGACTATGCCATGAAACAAGCTCCTTCCATATCGGTAGTGTTTCGTGGTAATATTTGAAGGACTCGTTTACCTCCACTTTTCAGACTACATCACCATTTCCCTCCCTGTCTTTAATCTCTCCATTCCCCTTTCACTTTCTAGCCACATCTTTCTCTCTAGTCCCTCCCTCACTCTTCTCACTCTCTCCTATCCCTCTCCCCAGTTCCCTCCCTTCTACCCTCACTGTTTCCCTCCTCCTCCCTCTCTCACTGTATCCCTCCTCTCTCCCCCTCCCCCCTTCTCTAATCCCAACCTCCCCCCTCCCACCCCCGTTGCATCACCAGATCTTGAAACCTATTTACTCTGGGCCAAAGTTAATTCCGTATTAAATTAATCAGCAACAAGGTTCGCCGACTATCAGACACAGGGGGCGCTGTGGGCACAACTTGCAGACTTGGTAATGAATTGCACACCAACTTGTGGACATGAGTTTGCGTGCCTCTGTGTGTGTGTGTGTGTGTGTGTGTGTGTGTGTGTGTGTGTGAAATTATATTGTACGCTGTATATTTAGGTGTAGTCCTTGTTTGACTGTGTGTGTGTGTGAGAGATATTATATTGTTCGCTGTATATTTAGGTGCAGTCCTTGTTTGACTGTGTGTGTTTGTGTGTGTGTGTGTGTGTGTCGGAGAATTAAAAATTAGAAATGTACCTGCTGGTGATTTCGGTAACTACAGCCGGATTTATTAAACTGGACAAAGGGAGTAAACTAAAGAGAGATGTGGCTAGTCTTGGTTTGATTAGGAAGAAGTTTGGTTAGATGAAATTAACACTTAAACAGAGAGAGAGAGAGAGAGAGAGAGAGAGAGAGAGAGAGAGAGAGAGAGAGAGAGAGAGAGAGAGAAGACGAGACGAGACGAGACGAGACTGAGACGACACAAGACGAGACGAAGACGACATAAAGTGAATCCAAATCATGTCCCGAGTTGAATCCCGGATACTAGACCGTGACAACCCTCTGATGGATAATTATAGGGACGACAATGATTCACAGCTCCCAATTGACAAGGGAAAGGGACTGTGGGACGTAATTACTATGTCAACAGAGACTCTTCTTCCCTGGCGTGTGGCCCCTCCCTGCCGCTGACACTTCGCACAACACACTCGTCGTCAGTCTTGGGAAGTTGTTGTTGTTGGTGAGGAGAGAGGGAGAGAGAAGGATAGGGAGGGAGGGGGGAGGGAGTTGACGTGGGGAGGCTGTGGTGGAGGAAAGGGAGTGGGAGGAAAGGTTGGTTTGTGGTGGTGGTGGTGGAGGAAAGGGATGTAGAAGTTTTTTTGTGAATGTGGTGGCTGTGGTGGTGAAGGAATGGAGAGATTGGGTTGTGAAAGTGGTGGTGGTGGTGAAGGAGAGGTAGAGGTAGGTTTGGGTTGTGAAGGTGGTAGTAGGTTGTAGAAGAGGTTGTGCTAGTGGAGGAGGAGGTTGTGAAGAATGTGTTGAAGTATAGGAAGGAAAGGTGAAGATGAAGGATGAATATTGATAGATCATACATAACCCAACATACTACAGTACGATACCCTTCCAAACAGATATCCAAAGAGCACTAACCATATAATCAAACATAGAGGAAATAGTATGACATTTGTACAGTCTAGATTTCCGGGACGTGTCTGCTTGTACCTTCCTTCCTGCTTCTTGCTGAATAAAAAAAAAAAAAAAAAAAAACTATAATACAAAAAAATACAAAAAAAATACAAACTTCATGTCAAAATTTTCCACGTACAATAATAATCCAGAGGGAGATTTATCGACGGCAACTGAGGGCAGGATATACTTTGGAGGATTTCACCACTCGCTCAAATCCCACCGCAAGATTTTTATCATATTCATTTAACTTTAATTTAGCTGCAGACGAGCCACTTCCGGTCATTAGTCAAGGTATGATGATCCAATGTCTGGTTTTACGTTCAGTCGTCGCTTCGTCTGCCGATTCCTTATCTAGTGTTTTTTTTCTATTCTTTTCTGTTTTTTATTTTGTGTGTGTGTGTGTGATTGCGGGGGCGATTTCCCCTCCATTTTCAAGTGGTAAGTGTTCGTCTAGGCTGGTATAATGGATGTCGTGGTCGCCGTTCAACAAACAAGGCTTAATCTTGTTGGGAGCCGCACGGTGTTAGTGGCTTGTTACAGGTTATCATCAACGTATCGTACCTTAGCCAAGTAAAGACGAGGCGATGGAGTCGGTGGTGGTGATTTTGGTGATTTTCGATGGTCGGTGGGAATGTGTTGTCGGGTAAAGTATAGATGAGGTAGTGATGGTGGTGGTGGTGGTGATGGTCGGTGGGAATCATTTCTCACCAAAAGTATAATATAGGTTTGATGCGATGATGTTGGTGAATTTGATGGTTGGTAGGACTCTTTTCTCGGCTTATGGTATGAGTGTGGATGAGGGAATGATGGTAGTGTTGATGGTGGTAGTGGTGATGGTGGTGATGGTGATGGTAGTGGTGATGGTTGGTGGAAATATAACAACACTGGTATCACACTATGTTACCTTTCGTATCATACACACACACACACACACACACACACACACACACACACATACATCAGAGTATCCACCCCCGTATCTTTATTACACTCTCTCCCTCCTCATTTCCTTCACTTAGTGGCCAGAATACACACACTTTCCTCAGGTAAACTCACAAACATCGAATTTATGTATGTACCTCTCATTCGTCTCTTATCTGCGTTTCCTTCCTCCTCTTCTTGTTGGCTGTGTGGTCCTTCCATCTGTTCCTCCTTCCTTCAACATCTGTCCATCCTTCCTCCAACACATATCCTTCCTTCCTTCCTCCAACACTTGTCCTTCCTTCCTCCAACATATATCCTTCCTTTCTTCCTCCAACACTTGTCCTTCCTTCCTCCTACACTTGTCCTTCCTCTTCCCAAATCTATCCTTCCTTCTCCCACATCTACATACTACGTATTTAGTTTTAATTTTACGTAGCTTCGTACAGTCCGCTGAGATTTACTTAGAGCTGACTATAAAGAATATATAATTATCATTATATATCCTTCCCTCTTACATCCATCACTTTTTCCTTCTACACATGTACTTCCTTCCTAAAAAAAAAAACCTGCACTTCCTTCCTCCTATATACACTTGTCTTTCCTTCCTTCCTTTCTTCCTTCCTTCCTTTCTTTCCTTCTTTCCTTCCTTCCTTCCTTCCTTCTTTTCTTCTTTTCTCTTTCCCCTGCATGTTGTTCCTCCCTCCAGCTGCCATTCTTTCCTTCAGTCACCGTTCTTTTCTCCATGTCTTGTCGTTCGTTCCTTTCTCCTTCGTCAACGTCCCTTGTTTTTTGTTTTTTTCCCTTCCGTGTCTTCTCCTGTCCTTCTTTTATCATCCCGTCCCTCTTCTTCCTTCACCTTACGTCATTTCTTGATACCCTTGCAACCTTTCGTGTCTCTCTCTCTCTCTCTCACTCTCACTCTCACTCTCACTCTCACTCTCACTCTCTCTCTCTCTCTCTCTCTCAGATACCTTTTTACACCTATTCTTCCTCATTTTCCTTCCTTTTCATCGTTATTTCTTCCACATTCCCATCTTTCTCACTCTCCTTCTCTCAGTCATTTCCCCCTTCCATCTCCTCTTTCTCACTCTCCTTCTCTCAGTCATTTCCCCCTTCCATCTCCTCTTTCTCCCGTCGTTGCTTCTCTCAGTTACTCTCCTCTTCCTTCCTCTTCTACCGTCCCTCATTCCTCTTGACTGATATCCCAGAATGCACCAATTTCGGTTCCCGTCATAATACCACAAGATTGCGATAAATTCTCCTCTTCCTATTCATTTGCCATCATCACTACCACCACTATCATCACTACCACCACCACTATCACCATCATCACCACTACCACTATCACCATCATCATCATCATCACCACCACCACTACCAGCTTCACTTCTTTGTACTTTTACCATCCTCACTCCTCATCTTACTCCTCTCTTCTCTTCCTCACTCCTCATCTTACTCCTCTCTTCTCTTCCATTACTCCTCCTGTTTCATCTCAATACTTCTTCTTTTCATATTATTATTACATACCGGTAATTATTATTTTTTTTTTTATTTTTTTTTTAACAGTAGGTAAATTTAGTCTCCCTGTCAAAATTAGCTGAACATTATATTGTACTTTATAAAGGAGGCTAAAATTACACAAGTCCCAATCTGCCAGCGTCTGTTAGAAGTCACAGTTTCCCCGTCTTGTTGTGTTGTGTCGAATATATATTATTATATTTTTAGGAAGGGAGAATTTTCCGTCCAAGGATTGAGGTTTCCAGTCCGGTTGTAAGTGACCAGATTTCAGGGATGGAGTCTGATCCCTTTTCTCCTTCCTTCTTTCCTTTTTCTTCCTCCATTTGATCCCTTTTCTCCTTCCTTCTTTCCTTTTTCTTCCTCCTTTTCATTCTTCTGTTTTCTCTATACGTTTACCTCCTTCTTCCTCTTCCACTTACTGTATACTCTCCCTTCCTCTGTGCAACCCCAGTCTTTCCTTCTCTTCCTCCTACACCTATCTACTCTTTCTCCATACCTTCCCCCTCATTCTCCCTGCCTCCCTTTCTTTTGCTACTTTTCTATCCTCCCTTCCCTTCATTTCCCTGCCTCCCTTTCTTCTCTTACTCATCCCCCTCCACCACACCACACCACACCACACTCCACCACAACCCACCCATCCCCATCCCTTCCTACCTCCCTGCCTTCCATTCTTCTGCTACTCATCCCCCTCCACCCACCAACCCCAACCCAACCCCAACCCAACCCCGTCACCTTGTATATCCAACCAACATCTCGAGATCCCACCACCCCCTACACCGTCCACCGTCTCCACCCTGAATATTTATCACTGGGCCATCAAACACCATTAGATAACAAAACTAGAATCCCTTGAATTATGAGGCCGGGTGTGACAGGTCCATATCACACTGGGGTTTGTCACTGTCCCTCTCTCTTTATCTCTCTCTCTCTCTCTCATGGCGGACGGACTTCTTTATGGGGTCGGGTGTGAGGGTACCTTAGTGTGTGTGTGTGAGAGAGAGAGAGAGAGACAGAGAGAGAGAGCTGGAATGGGGTGAAATGAGGAGAGAGAGAGAGAGAGAGAGAGAGAGAGAGAGAGAGAGAGAGAGAGAGAGAGAGAGAGAGAGAGGAGTGAAATTAGGAGGTGTAGCCGGATAGATGGATAGATAAATAGATGATGATGATGGAGGTGTTGAAGGAGGCCAGGGACGGGGACAGTGGGCAGGTGTTGGGATACAGATAAGGTCACCATGAAGGGGGGGGGGGGAATAATACTGTATATGGCTGGGAATATGACCCTTATTATCATTCTTATTATTATCTTCATCATTATCATCATCATTATCTTAATCATTATCATCGTCGTCGCAACATCATTATCATCATCTTCATCATCGTCGTCGCAACATCATTATCCTCATTATTATTGTTATCATTGGAGGCTACAGATTCCTCCACACCTTGCCTCAAAACAGCATCAAAATTGAGAGAGTCTGTTGCTTGACATGACTTGGGGAAATCAGAAGCACCCTGATCGTCCACAACACCCGACCACCGAACTCAGAACACCTACCGATGGAGGACGTGTTTGGGTCGCGTATCGGGGGCGTCGTTGGGGGGAAGGGGCGAGGGGGGGGGGTCAGTCCTCTATCTGCCGGGGGTAAACACGCTCATCAGTCAGGGGATTGGCTAGGGGCAGTGGCAAGGGCGTGGGGGAAGGTTGGTAGGGGAGGGATTAGGAAGGGAAGGAAGGGGTTGTTTGTTGGTGAAGGGGAAGAGGGAGGAAGATGGATAGTGAGGGGATTAGGGAGGAAGGGGAAAGGTATGAGGGATGGAGAGAAGATTGGGAAGATTGTGTTGGTAAAGGGGAAAAGGAAAGCGAATGGATAGTGAGAGAATTAGGAAAGAAGGGGAAAGAAGTGGGAGGGGGAATGAAAAGAAGATAGTGAGGTTGTTGAGGAGAGAAGGGGTCTTTGGTGAAGGAGAGGTAGTCTAACTTAGAGATATATAACGAGGTGATGGCCTGTGTGATAAACATATAGGAATATTATACGGTAGTAAAAAATAAATAAAAAAGGTGTGAGTGTGTGTGATATATAGTATACGGTATTCAGTAGACGTATCACTAGATCCAATTGGCTCTTTGGTTCTCTCTCATCTCTGCCACCATTACGAGGCATTACTTCTTGAACAGAGGATTTTTTTTTAACTGAGGAGTCTTGCTGCTTGAGATTTTTTAACTGAGGAGGCTTGCTGCTTGAGATTTTGTGGCCGGTTCGATCAGTAACAAATCATGATAGGAACCACGGAGTCATAAATACAAGTTACCTTCAGCCTCTCTTCAGCAAGTATGTCAGACAGAGTTATGGGTTACGGTAGTTAGTTTCTAAGTTGCTTTTTTTTGTGTGTGTGTGTTGTGTATACAGAAGTGTGAAGAATGTGCAGAAGGAATGTCAGGTGTTGGAGGAGGAGAAGGAGGAATAAGAAAGGTGAAGGGGAGAGGAGGGTCGAGTGAGAGGTGAGGCGGAAGGTTGACGTGGACGGGGAAGAGGGTGGAAGGAAAGGGAGAGGTCCCCATCTAGTTTATTAAGGGAGGGGAGAGAGAGAGAGGCATCGGTACAGAGGAGCTGAGAGACAGAGACAGACAGACAGACAGACAGACAGGGAGAAAGAGAGAGACAGAGACAGAGATAAATAGACAGAAATGAAGAGGGAAAGTAAGGGAGAAAGGGAGCTGAGAGACAGACAGACATACAGGGAGAAAGACAGAGAGAGACAGATGGCTGGATGCTCTGAAGAAGTGGAGGAATGAGATGTGACGAGGAGGAGAAGGAAGAGGATGGAAATGAGACGAGAAAGAGAAAGAACAGAATGGAGATGAGGAAAAGGAGGAGAAGAAAGAAGAGGATGGA
>JAWZYT010005905.1:0-15000 GCA_034508575.1 Petrolisthes manimaculis | reverse complement strand
CCTGGTGTATCCTCGCCATTTCGGGCGGAGTCAAGGAATTATCTAGTGAGTTAATGTGACAGTGAGTGGGGCAGACTACATTAGCGCCATCTTGGAGGCCATACCCTCAAGGAGACAAGAATGTGTCGCGTTTCCATTTTGCTGAGATCTGTGTGATTTGTGTGACCGTGAAGAGGGCCCACCTGCCACCACCACCACTACTACTACCACTCACTCCCACTCACTTCCACCACCACCACTACTACCACCACTCACTCCCACTCACTTCCACCACCACTACTACTACCACCACTCACTCCCACCACTTCCACTCACTCTACCACCACTCACTACCACTCACCCCACCACTATTTCACAATTCGACTCACTACCACTTTGTCCCATTCCATTCTTCCCGGTATGTTGTATTGGATTTGACAACTACGGTGCTACTGTATTTCTATAACAAGGGAGAGACACACACACAACAGTGACAACACCTCTATCGTTCACTCTCCATTCCAGTCGTAACTTGACCATAACTGTAGAAAGGGGTAGATGGCGCTCTTTCGTAAATATTAATAAAACTACAATCTCCACTTTCCTTTAATAATGCCACCGCTACACACACACACACACACACACACACACACACACACACACACACACACACACACACACACACACACACACACACACACACACACACACACACACACACACACACACACACACACACACACACACACACACACACACACAACTCCCGCTAGACCCCACTCTCACTCGGTTCTTGCACTCATTCTCGAAGTTCACAGTGCTCGGGTGAATTATGTAGGTGTCTGTGTGGTGAAAGTGCCGTAAAGGAGAAAAGAGAGTTGTCGGGCTCTCCTCCTCCTCCTCCCCTGGGCTGGCAAAAGCGAGCGCATGAAGTGAATCAATCAGTCGTATTTATAAACGTGACGAAAGATCAACACCAACGCCTCTTCCTGATGCGAAACAGCTGCGGTTTGGGAATGTGTCCGCCTTATTCGGAGAGGTTATCGGGTGTCAGGCGATTATACAGTGATACAAGGGATACAAGATGATTTTAGTCTTATTTTTATGATGTTATTTCCGTGGCTAGTAACTCCTATGTCGATGTCAATGGCCTACGTAAAGGAAATACAAAGAATACATACCAAGTTTCTTTCGGTGTTGCATTAAATTTATATGTCCTGTATTTATATATATATCGGTATATATATAAAAAAAAACGTGACACTCTAACCATTCATTCTATATTCCTGGCAGCTATAGTTGAAATCGTTTAGTACAAGTGTCGTGCCTTCATTGGTTTGGCCGTGTGCCTTCCTTGCCATTATTTACCGCAATGATTCGTAAGCGTTGAATGTGGTACCTCCCAGACGACGTTTAGTGCCTAGAGTCTGTGTTCATAAAAGATCTGAAGGTTTGTTTGGTATAGTGTAGGTTAGGTTAGGTTAGGTTAGGTTTGTTTTGAAGTTCGATCCCAAGGTTTAGGTTAGATTTGGTTTGGTTTGTTTTGAAGTTAGATCTCAAGGTTTAGGTTAGGTTAGGTTTGGTTTGGTTTGGTTTGAAGTTAGATCTCAAGGTTTAGGTTTGGTTTGGTTTGTTTTGAAGTTAGATATTAAAGTTTAGGTTTGAAGTTAGATCTCAAGGCTTAGGTTAGGTTAGTTTTGTTTTGTTTTGTTTTATTTTGATGTTAGATCTAATTATGATTTAGTTAGTTCTGGGGCCTGAGAGTATACCCTTTACACCAGCCTACCATTCCACCCCTTCCAGTACCCTAACAAACACGCCCCAGTACCCATGCACCAATAACGCTACCCCCCCCCTCAGTACTTAAACCCATAACCAAGTAGCTATGCCCCAGTACCCAAGCATTTTCCACCACTCACAGTACCCATAACCAAATACCTATATATGCCCCAGTACCCACGCCCCAATCATCCCCAGTACCCAAACATGCCCGTTAATGACCACAACAGCTGCTCCATCTCCCCCCTTCGTCTGCCCCTCCGTCAGCACCTCGGCAGTACGGGTGTCAGAGAGATTGTTGGTTTGGTCATTTGCTCATACCGATGAAAATATTTGTTGTTGTCGCCAGTGTTCGGTGCCCAGGTGGTGAGGGGGTAAGGGGGCGAGGAGAAAGAGGGGAGGAAAAGGAGTGGTGGATTAGAGAGAGAGAGAGAGGGTGGGGGGGTTGAGAGAGCCATGAAAGATTGAGCAAGGATTGGACGGAGAGAATAGAAATAAAGAGAGAGAATGAAGGCAAGAAAGAGTGAGAGAGGGAAGGAAAGAAAGAATGAGGAAAAGAAGGAAAGAAAGTGTGTGAGAGAGAGAGAGAGGGAAGGAAAGAAAGAATGAGGGAAAGAAGGAAAGAAAGTGTGGGAGAGAGAGAGAGAGAGAGAGTGCCAGTGCCAAGTTTGGGGTGCCACACTTTACGAGCGGACCTTCAGCGACAACCTGGCCACGTGACCTTTCTTGTTCAACTGTTGTCCACTCCACTCTGTCAAAAGTAGTGGGTGGTTGGTTGACCTTAGGCGACCTGCATTTTCTTTGGCACTGCGTATCGTCAGGCGTTAGACCATGGAGGGTGAATTATATTATCAAAAGACAGCGAGATGGTAAACATTGGTCGAGTACTTTGGTGTCTTCATTTATTTCACTAGATGTTATTCAGTCGGAGTATATAATTATGGAAGACTTCAAGAATATAAACATTGGTCGAGTACTTTCGTGTCTTCAAATTCACTATAGATGTTATTCCGTCGGAGTATATAATTATAGACGACTTCAAGGTTGTACACATTGGTCGACTTTACAGTATACTTGTCTTCAGTCTTTTCCTTTGAGTAGATGGTTTGAGTTACCGAAGGGGAATTATTATTTAAGGATGGTGGTCATTTCTTTCAAGCCCAGTGACCACAAAATATTTATTACACCCTCGTCAGCTTTAGGGAGTGAAGAGGTTAAAGTATACTGTACTCTAGGCCTACCGTCCCTGATCTCCTCACTCCCCCCCCCTAACCCCCCAGGCTCCCCCCCACCCACGCCCCTCCTTTCTGAGCTTTTGTTAAGTCTAGGAATCCGTCGAATTTTTCCCTCCTTTGGCCCAGGATTCCGGAGAGGGTTGTGATTCTTTCTGTGCCTTGCCATCTGTTTCGCGCACAATAGGCATCTACTTCGTGGCCTGTGTGAGTTTTGGTGCGACTGATCTCCCCTCTCTCTCTCTCTTTCTCTCTTCATCCCTTCTATGTGTGTGTTATATTTATAGATATACACCTGTCTGTCCATATCTCACAATCTGTCTATCTGTCTCTGTCTTTCTGTTCATGTATCTATCATACCTATCTAATCTTACACACACACAGTAAGTACAGTGTTAGTAAATCTGAAGGAAATGATTCCTCCAAGCCATTCACAGCACCAGGACACCATTATTTTTGATCGGCAGGTTCTGTTTTCTGGCATTCTTTAGAAGTTTAGAGGAATCAAGACTCTCTGATGTACCGAAAGTTTATTAAGTATCCCCTTAACCCAACTCAAGCCAACCCAACTCAACTCAACTCAACTCAACTCAAATCAACCCAATTCAGCCCTACCCAGCCTAAACTAACCTATCCTAACCTAACCTATAACCTAAACAACTAACTATAATGCGACACAAAATAAAGCATGACGCATTCGTGAGTCACCAGAGCGGGAAGGGGTTTTTTGGTTAATGGGGCCAGACAGCGAGGTTGAAGGCAAGTCTGGTGTTGTAAGCCTCGAGTGAAGCCTGGTTTAATCCGCTGTCTTGCTGTTGGAGGGCGTCGTGGCCACACCTTGTCTCACTCACTCCGTCACGCTCTTCTCACCACCATGTGTTTGAGGCACTAAAGGAGTTGATGGGCTCTCTAAAACCAGCCAGGCCCTTGTACAGTTGCCCTCAAGAATTTTGCTGATACACACACACACACACACACACACATATACACACACACACACACACCCTGGGATTATAAGAAACCTACCTACCATAAACCCCTGTACAGTTGCCCTCAAGAATTTTGCTGATACACACACACACACACACACTCTGGGATTAAAAGAGGCCTACCTACCATAAGATAGAAAATATATAGTTTAGAAAGGCCCTGTGTGTGACGAGCTGATGTGCCTAAGAATATAATATATATATGTATTGAGTAAAGCAATATTATCAGTCATTTTATTAAAGAGACCCTCTGATCGTGTATAAGACCAGTATGGTGGCTTCTGATTCCTCCTGACTATGCCACGAAACAAGCTCCTTTAATGTAGGCAATGTTTCGTGGCAATGTTTGAAGGACTCACTAATCTCCAATGTTCTTACTACAGTACATCACGGAGGTCCTTAAACCTTACAAATTCCTACAACTCACCAAAGAATGACCATCTATAAATAAATAGAAAGTCTTGATTTCCTTCACTTGTGCTAACTCAAATATCAGGCCTTTGTGTGATATCGCCTCGGTTAAATAATTTCGTGTGAAAGTGATCGTGATACAAAAAAAAAAAAAAAAAAAAAAAAAAAAAAAAAAAAATTGTAACTGCTGAGAAGAAAAAGGTCACTATAAAAATAATCCATTGTGTCTATTGTACTTTGCCTTATTAAACTCGTATGTGGTTCCTCAAGACACAACAGCAGCAGAGATCGACACAGGCATTCATAAGATAAATAAATAAAAAAAACATTTGCCATATTCAGATTCTATTTTGGTAACATAAGTAATTTTCATAAGGTCAGAACATTATATGGTTTGTTATTGGTGAGTGAATTGTTGCAGCCCCACTATATGTATATGACCTCATTCAGGCTGTTGCTCTCTGTCTCGTGTTTAGAAGTTTTTACTATAATTTTGTTTGAACTGTAGCGACCAATAGTAATATAAGATTTAGTGCAGAATTTTAATATATATATAATGTATATGTACCTTTTACTGTGTGTGTGTGTGTATATATGTTCAGGAGGATTCAGTTTAATAAGCAAGGCCTATCGGGGTGCCACAAACCCAATTCGTATCCGTATCGATCAGTACCGTAAACACTTGGGTTGTTCGCGTTTTGGAGTTTACTACTAATGCCATCGTGAAGGAGTTGATATACTGGGGTTAGTGTTGGTACTGGCTCACCCTCCCTCGGTCCTTAACTTATAAGTTCGATTTACGATCCATTGTTTTCTTTTGGCAAGATGTAGTGGCAGCGGCGACGGTGTTGTGTTGGTTGAGGAATTAACTCCCTCTCTTTTTCTCTCTCCCCTTTACCCTCTCTCCCTCCCTCCCTCCTTTCTTCTCTATCTCTCTCTTCCTCCTTTCCTCTCTAACACATTTTCTCTCCCTCCCTTCTTACTTTCCTCTATCCCTTCATATCTCTTCTTACATTAACTAAATTTTCTCACAATCTCTCTCCCTCCCTCGTACTTACTCTTCCTTCCATCTCTCTTTCTCCTTCCCTGATCTAAAAGGCTCCCTCCTTCCTTCCTGCCTGCCTGCCTGCCTGCACCTCCTCATTCCCTCTCCCTCCCTGCCTCCCCCCTTCCCCCTCCCCCTTTGCCTTCACTCTTACACTCAACCTCTGAGGAAAATATATAGGCTTTGTAATTTGCATTATTCAGGTGTACCTTCCAATTCATTATTTTGCCTCGAGTTTATGGTAACGGCCAATTAAGGAGACCGTATGTTGTGGGTGAAGGACTAGCGACTTCCTCCAGACTATGTGAGGAAACAACACGACTTCAGAGTACAACTAGGGTTTCTGTTTCGTAGCTTTGTTTGGAGGGTTAAAAGTAGACTCCATTTCAACCCTGCACAACAGAAGTCCTCCCCCTATCTCACCCGGCCTTATAAGTCCCGGTGCTCAGTAATAAGTAAAGATAGGTGGGTTGGTGGGTTGGTTGGTGGGTTGGTTAGTTCTCCCGTCGTCGCCTTCGTCAGCCTCCATCCCCCTTCAGTTGGACAGGTGAGACATCTTTGTTGCTTCTTGGCGCTGATCTTAATTACGTATACAGAACCCCAGGCGTCTCTGTCTAGCCCCACTCCCTGTTACTTACTCCCTGTCCCTATTCCCCTGTCTCTTACTCCCTGTCCCTATTCCCCTTCTGCTTACTCCCTGTCCCTATTCCCCTGTCTCTTACTCCCTGTCCCCTTCCCCTTCTCTCTTCTTGTCCTCTTTCCCCTTATCTTTTCTCCTTGTCCTCTTTCCCCTTTCCCCTGCTTCCTCTCCCTTTCTCATTCTTACTTTCCCATTCCTCCTTCACATTTCCCCTTCTTCCATGCATCCACCTGCACATTTTCTTTTACTATACATACCCTTCTATATTACCCCCTTCTTCTATCTATTTTTCCCTCACCTCTCCTTCCCCTTCCCGCCCTCCCTCACGCCCCCCCTCACGCCCCAGTGTGATGGATGCGGCAGGTCGTCACTCACGCCTGGCTGAGGGGCGGGAGGGTGAGGAGGGGTGGGTGAGCGTGGGTGTGGCTCGCCTGGGAGTGACAAGGAGTGTGTGTGTGTGTGTGTGTGTGGGGAAGGGACTGAGGTATAGGGACGGATGTGAAGTGTGCATGATGAGTGTGACAGGCAGGGTATAAGGTAGAAAAAGAAATAGATGGATGTGGAGTGTGACAGCGGGTAGCCGATAATAGCTTGGTAGGAAGGTAGGGAAGAAGGTAGGAAAGAAGGAAGGAAGGAAGGAAGGAAGGAAGGAAGGAAGGAAGGAAGGAAGGAAGGAAGGAGAGAGGGAGGGAGGGAGGAAGGAAGGAAGGAAGAAAGGAAGGGAGGGATGCTGTGAGGTGTGTGGTCGACAGGAATGGAAATGACAAGTGTGTTAGGAGGCTGAGCTGGGATGACAAGGAAGGTACAATCACGAATAATAATAATAATAATAATAATATCGGTAATATCAGTAATAATTATAGTAATAATAATAATAATAATACTAACAACAATAACAATAATAGTAATAATAATAATAATAACGATAAATTATATGGTAATTATGGAGCACCTGATTCCTCCAAACTATTCCAAGCAACAGGACACCATTATATCTATCCATTTGGTTCTGTTTCCTGGCAGACTTTGGAGGAATCACGGCACTCCAATATATGTACCTATTCAAAGTATACCATCCCCATAATTCGAAGGTGTTGTTGTAGGATGTTCTTTGGGGCGTGACTGTACATAGGGTACAAAATATTAATGTTAGTAGAGGCGACACGGGAGTTGGTTTGAGAAATTTACGTAGCGGAGGATATGTTAGTTGACAGGGATGAACGTGGAAGGTACGGTAGGTAAGGAAATAGTATGTAAGTTAAAGTGTAGAATATGTAGACTGAGTATGGGAGAGAAAATGACATGTGCTAAGTAAGGAAATATGTTGTAGTGCACAAAATTTTTAAGTGACAGACAAGGGTTGAGGTGCATCCATGGTAGTAGTTATTTGGGGCAGGGAAAGGAAGTAAGTGTGTGTATGTGTGTGTGTGTGTGGAGTGCAAAATATGTGGGTGACAAGGGTGAAAATGGCAGGGAGGCAGAGGGGCAAAGCAGAGGAGAGGAGAGGCCATGAAGGAGTGGTAGAGAAGGAAGGACTGACGGCGGGTTGGTGGGGTTTATAAGAAGATGCAGTAGTTTCTTATGTAGCAGAGGCAGAGTTATAGACTTGGATGGTGTGGCTGACTGAGGTTTGGATGCCAGAATATAAGCAGTTAAGTGGACAGATCGTAGAGAAAGTCGTATAGAAGCCAAGAGGAATGAATGAGGAGGAGAGCTTGAAGGAATGGCAGCCAGCGAGAGAAATAAGAATGAAAAATAAAGGAAAAGTGCTTTGTAGTTAAAAGAAGATCAAAGATAAGAAATATCTGGCATGGTGGTAGTTATGGAGTTTCTTTTTTTGGGGGGGGCAACAGAAACTAGTTAGATGTTGGCGAGAAAGAAGAGTAAATGAAGAAACGAAGATTGAAATGTATTGATGATTTTTGTGTTGTTCTAAAAAACATGTAATTAATATCAGATCCCGTCTTTGGTATGTCGATATAAGAGGAGGATAAAATAAGTCTGATTTTCCCATATAGATTCCAATGATAGTGTGCTTCGTTTTTTTAAAGCTAACTAAAATAATAATAGTACTTAAAAGAGAATTGGGCAAGCATCAGGGCGAGAGAATAGTGTGTGTGTGTGTGTGTGTGTGTGAGTGAGTGAGTGAGTGAGTGAGAGGGGAACATGATGGGGAAACGAAAAATAAACCAGAACTGTGAGAAAGAGCCTAGATGACAGACAGAGACACACAAACAGACAGACAGACAGACAGTTTGAGTCGCAGTTCGACAGCGGAGCGAGGGAGTTGAAAATAGAGAAGGTGAGATATTAAACACGAAAGCCCACAACCAGTGATAAACCTCCTCTACCACCACCACCACTACCTCCTCTACCACCACCACCACCTCCTCTACCACCACACCTGTTGGACTGGGGGAGAGAGAGAGGGGCGTGGGTGTGAAGGCTTTGATCTCTGGTGATAGACTGGCGGAGTGGGGCGTGACAAGATGTGGGATGGGGTGTGGGCGTGACTATTCTGTATGTTTGTGTGTGGGTGGGTTGTCAAGTATATGTGGTGGTGTGGGTGTGTGTTTGTGTTGTGTGTGAGAGAGAGAGAGAGAGAGAGAGAGAGAGAGAGAGAGAGAGAGAGAGAGAGAGAGAGAGAGACTGTACTGCAATTGGGTGGGTTGTAAGGTATTAATGGTGTTTGTTTGTGTGTGTGTGGGTGAGGGGGCTGATTATACGGTACAGTTCGGTTGGTGGTAGAAAACGAAGAAAGAAAACCACTCGTGTCGTTCCGGTTTCGTTCAAGTTGGGTTCCGGTTGCCTCGCTTGATGTTTGTTTGTGTGAGATCTTATCCAGCACACAGACACCCCTTCCTCCCCCCCCCACCCCCACCTCCCCCAACACGACCTCCTCCTCCTTCAGGCCCGTGTCTCCGCTGAGGGTATAGGCCGGGGTAGCTACAAGAGTTTACTGCCCGGGCGACGAGGACACAACTCTTGGCTGCTGACGGTTTCACAGCCCCTGACGCCCCACAGTATCTGCGGCTCGGAGGCATCAAGCATGTGTCGCCCTGCTCGTAAACCAGAGGGAGGGAGGGAGGAGAGGTGGCGACGGAGGGGAGGTGATGTGATGGAGGTGAGGGGAGAGGCGGTGAGGTTAGGTTAGGTTAGCTGCTGCTGCTGCTAGCCTCTTCTTCCTTCTCCTTCGTCAAGTCTTTTTGCTTTACAGTTCTTTTCCGCTAGCTAGTATAGTGCACTTTGAATGGGGCCCCACAAAGAGCTTTCGTAAGGACTTAACAGGTATATAACTGTCTATTGTCCTTTGTAATCCTCCTCCTCCTCTTCCTCTTCCTCGTTTCCACCCCCTTCACTTTTTTTTCTTCTCCCCTTCTCTCGCTACACATAAAACGGCTCGACTTGTCTCTCCAACGGCCGTGTTATGAGGGACGCGGCGCACACCCATGAACCATTTTCACGCCTTGCTTCGTAAAACCCATGTGCCTCACCCGCAGAGCAATTGTGGGTGAAGCTAACGCGTGCTAATACAACCATGGAAGATATAGGGAGACAAGCAGCCCAGGCGCAGCTGTAAGACGAGGGGCTTGAGGGGGGAGGGAATCGTGAGCACTAACTGGCTGGCTGACTCGACTACATTTTAATTAAGTCCCAGTCAGCCAGAAGTAGTATCTAGATCGAGGTAGATTTAGTCATCGAGTTGCCCTTAACATACTGTACGTAGCACACGAACTCCCCTCTACACACACACACACACACACACACACACACACAAACACATATACACATATACACACACACACACATCTTCTGGCACTCTCCGAACATCTGCTGGCCATTAAGCACATTGTCGTCGCCTGCTTGCCATCCCACTCCCCCCCTCCTCACCACCACCACCACCACGCCCATTGTCTCGGCCTACACGCCCTCCCCCGCCCCCCTTCTCCCCCACAACACACCCACGTACCTACAGGAGATCACCACGCACTTCACAGCCTCAGGAATGATCTTGGAATGTCTCGCCTTCTGTGTGTAATAGTATGTGTGTGTGTGTGTGTGTGTATTTTTGTTTTGTTTTACCTTTCACTAACTGGACTATTTCTGTTTCTGGGTGTTGTGTGTGTGTTTATGTAAGTGTAAGTGTAAGTGTAAGTGTGTGTGTGTGTGTGTGTGTGTGTGTGTGTGTGTGTGTGTGTGTGTGTGTGTGTGTGTGTGTGTGTGTGTGTGTGTGTGTGTGTGTGTGTGTGTGTGTGTGTGTTTGTGTGTGTGTGTGTGTGTGTGTGTCTAGTTAGTAAGAATCTGTGCGTGTAGCGAGACTATAAGCCCCGGCCAGGTGTGGAGACGACCAAGTCCACCACAACACGAACCAGTAAGTGGCCAGACAGATGTGAGAAGTGATTCCCCAGACCGAGTAAGGACGACTCACCTACACACACACACACACACACAATATATATATATATATATATATATATATATATATATATATATATATATATATATATATATATATATATATATATATATATATATATATATCCTATTATAATGTTATCAGAGTGAATCTAAATGTACGTGTTTAATCGCCTACATCGAAACTTTATATAATGCATGTGATGCTGAATAAGGATGTCGTGCCTCTCTCTCTCTCTCACTCTCTCTCTCTCTCACTCTCTCCCTCTCTCTCTCACTCTCTGTGTGTGTTGGAGTGTAAATTTCTGGTCTGCCATAAAGCACCGTGTGTTGCCCACGTAATATATTCACCTAATAACAGAGAGGCAGTAGGTGTTTGTGATGGAGTGAATGTGTATTTGCATGCAGCCATTACCATCCTCATATTACTTGTTAAGCGCCTAGGTAATGAGGCAGCTTTAAATACACCACATGTTTCCTTCACCCTAGTTCACTACACTACCGTTCCCTCTCTCTCTCTCTCTCTCTCTCTCTCTCTCTCTCTCTCTCTCTCTCTCTCTCTCTCTCTCTCTCTCTCTTTTTTTTTTTTGTCTTAAACCCTACCATTAGTTGTGTCTTGTTTACCAGTTACCCACTGAACTGTTTTATGGGGAAGGAAGGGGAAGGTCACGTTGCAGAAATGTTAACCAAGTAGAACGTAGCTAGGCGTGACACGTTGCCCTGAGGCCTTGTGTGTGTGTGTGTGTGTGTGTATTTTCCGAGTCCCCAGCTTGTTGCACTGTCTTTCGCCCGTTCACGTCTCGCCATCACCGTCTGCGTTTATCTCCCCTTTCCTCCCTCGCCCGACCCTCTCTCTCTCACAACCTATAACGTGGACTGACTGAGGGATGGGAGGAATATAGAACGTGACCCCGTGACTATAGACAGTGTGTTGTGTTGTTGTGCCTTGTCACCAAATACCCTCATGTGACGTGACACAGGCGAGAGGGTGAACATTAGGAGGGCGAGGAAAGGTGGTCGAGTATCGCGGTTCTGGCAACACGACTGTCAGGCGATGTCACCCCCTGACTGACAGACGGCCGACACCGACATCTCAGACCCTGACAGCCGGCGGGGATAAAACACGGCTCCCACCAGACGCGGCCTCCGGTTGTGGCTGTCATGGCATTAGAAGAGTGAGGAGGAGGAGCAGTAGGAGTAGGTGGTGGTATTGGGTTGAGTGTGTGAAGAGTAAGATGAGGAAGAAGAAGAATAGGAGGAGGAGGAGGAGCAGTAACAGTAGGAGTAGGTGGTGGTATTGGGTTGAATGTGTGAAGAGTAAGATGAGGAAGAAGAATAGGAGGAGTAACAGTAGGAGTAGGTGGTGGTATTGGGTTGAATGTGTGAAGAGTAAGATGAGGAAGAAGAAGAATAGGAGGAGGAGGAGGAGAAACAGTAGGAGTAGGTGGTGGTATTGGGTTGAATGTGTGAAGAGCAAGAGGAGGAATAGGAGGAGCAGTTAGGTTGACTGAGTGAAGAGCAAAAAGAGGAGAAGAAGGTAAAGGAGGATGAGGTCGTGGAGATATGAGTGTGTACAGAGCAAGAGGAGATGTTGGTGATGGATTGAGTGTGTGAGGAGAGAGTGAAGTTCGTTTGAAGAAAAATATTATGTGTGTTGTTGAATGAGGTGAAGGAGGAGTAGAGTTAGGAAAAGAGAGTCTAGACTAAATATATTAAATTGTTTGTTTGATGGGAAAGTAAAATTCTAAAGTTTGTATTGTATTTGTGTTAGTTTGTGTTGCATTTGTGTTAGTTTGTGTTGTATTTGTGTTAGTTTGTGTTGCATTTGTGTTAGTTTGAGGTACATTTGTGTTAGCTTGTGGTACATTTACGTTCGTGGCTGAGAGGGAGGTAATGATTGAGTTTAAACAGAAAGACAATGAGAATGAATAACATTTTGAAACTGTCTGAATCAATAATACCCGTGTCATGATCAGTGGGTGGCAGTGAAAGAAACAATGAGAGACTGGCAGACGCACAAATGGATGAAGACAAACACACACACAAACAAACAAGCGAGAGAGAGAGAAGAGAAGAGAAGAAAAGAGAGATTACCCAACCCACTCACTGAAAGAAGATTAGTAATAGCAATGTATATATAGATGTTGTAGGACTTGAAACATGAGCCGAGGAGTTGAGAAGCGAGGAGTGCTATGTGGAGGTATGAGTAAGTAGTGGATGTGGGGCTTGGTTGGTTGTCTGTCTGTCTCTCGTTCGTTCGTTCCCCAGCCTTCATGTGTGTGTGTGTGTGTGTGTGTGTGTGTGTGTGTGTGTCTCCATTCTTTTTCCTTCTGTTGTCAATCTTGTTATACATCAGCATTATCAGATCACAGCAGCAGCATCCTACAAGTGACCGACCGACCGACCCCCAAGATTAAAGACGAGGCGATACCGTGTTACCCCAGACCTAGAGAGCTTCTCCTTGCCAAGCTCCTGTGTAAATTATAGAACTTTGCCTGTCACTGTCCGCCCACACTGAATTAACAATGAGAGGATATTTGTTCGACCCTGTGTGTGTCTGTGTGTGTGTGTGATGAGGGTGTAGGGTATTAAGTTAGCTGGGGTGTATTTTTTTAGCTGTCGCACGGTTGTAAGTTACATGCGTGGGGTGTTAGGTTAGCTGAGGTATATTCAGTCCCCCTCTATAGAACGTGTGCAACAGAGAGAGAGAGAGAGAGAGAGAGAGAGAGAGAGAGAGAGAGAGAGAGAGAGATATGGGAGGTGTTGGAGTGAAGGAGGGGAAAAAAAATAAGTTCACGGAAAAATATTAAGATGACCCCCAGTGAGGTTTACGGCCTGGTGACGGCACATTAACACGGCACTACGTCTGTGTGTGTGTGTGTGTGTGTGTGTGTGTGTGTGTGTGTGTGTTGTGGTGAGGGTGTGAGAGAGAGTGATGGTAGGGTCTATATCCGTGAGACAGGGACAACATACTCGCTCCGCACATCAGGTAAACTGCCAAATCGAATTCCTCAAGTGTGTGTGTGTGTATGTGTGTTTGTGTGTGTGTGTGTGTGTGTGCTTGTGTCCTCGGGGAGATTCACGTATCTTGTATAATATATGTTTTTCATTAGAAACTATTCACCATTATTTTTTTTTATTTTACATTATAGTCCTATTTTGTAAAAGATTTGTTGGTGATGCATTGAAGTTTATACTAATGCTTCTATACCAATCCACAAAACATTCCCTGTATTGAGAGAATTTGTTTCCGTGGCACACTTTGGAGAAATCATTGACCCGTGAATTTACTGACATATATATCTTACCCTTCACGAGTAATTAGTAGTCAGTGGACATTGTGTTGCATGTAGTAAATTTGCCGTCATGTCAGACAAACAGCGTCAAGTAGAGACAAACATTGCACGAACACACGTTTGGCTTCGACGATCACACTCATCCTGTACCTATTTAATTAACACTCGCAAAAATCGGCAAGTTATTGTTCGCCGTCGTACTATACGTCCACTACACACACACGGACACTCCGGAAAGTTACGCACGGGAATAGATTACCTTACTTTACGTTCACACATCAGGAGGGACGAAGAACGAGGGAGGGATGTGTGTACGAGTGTGTACGAATGTATATGTGCTGGCGAAGGGAGAGGAACCAAACAGATAGATCGACGAAACGGTGAAAAATTGCCCCGAAAGACCGAGGGAAATGTGTACGGTTGTGAGAGGGTGAAGGCAAGAACGGGAACAACCAAACAGACAGACTGAAGCAACGGGGAAAAATTGGGCCCGACAGACGATCGAAATGTGTACAAGTGTGAGAGGGACCAAACAGATAGACAGACAGACGACGCAACTGTGAAATTTTGGACCCATGGAGACAGACTGCCTGCCGGTGACACCTCCACCAGTCACCAGTCAGTGGGTCAGGGGCAGGTGGTGATGGTGGTGGTGGTGGTGGTGATGGTGGTGGTGGTGGTGACAGCAGGCAGGGAAGAAGAAGGAGGTGTAGAGAACAAGATAGTCACGGAGTCACTGGAGTCATAAAAAGAAATAATAATAAAATAGGAAATAAAAATGCAAAGAAGAGTTTGTAAGGCCGGTCACGCTTATCCCAAATCGTTGTGTAGCGGCTCTACAGTACATTTCCATACAATAGCAAGTAAAACATCCTGACCACCTGTGTTTGGACTAGACACTATGTCACACCAGACCACTATATCGCTTCTGCATTCCCTTCACACACTACCCACCCACCCCCACACACATACACACACACATACACACATCTATCTATCTATTTTTCTGCTTGCGTATATACGTGTGTATGTGTGTGTGTGTTTACATGGATGTGCTTGGATATTGAGCTAAGGTGGAAATGTGTTTGTCTATCACTGTCAACCTGCTCCGTGCTCTAGTTAGTTATCTGTTCACATTTGCCCTTTACCTCGGTCCCCTCCCTCCTACACCTGGCCCTCTTGTGACACCTGTGCTTACTGAATCTTCCCTTCA
>JAWZYT010005904.1:0-22018 GCA_034508575.1 Petrolisthes manimaculis | reverse complement strand
ATGGTAGGTGTTTATCGGGACATTAAAGGCAACTCTTGTACTAAAAGGATGTACTAAGTTAAGTAAAGGCTATTTGATTGATTGTTATTTATTGGAAAATATTGGCCTTCTCCCCCACTACAAACACACACACATACACTGACCATAAGTGAATGAGAGCGAGATTAACAATGCCCAGCCGAATTGTAGGTTCATCAATGGCGCTTCTACAATTTGTCTGGGTACTCCTCAACCACATTCATTTTTGGATCTCTTTCTTGTATTCCCTAACCTTCCTTCTTTTATCACCTCTCTCTGCTCCCTTTTTTATGTCAATCATTTTTTCCAGTCCGCTCCCCTCTGGATACTATTTTCGTTTCCTTTCGACTCTACACCTTTTATTCATCTGTTTCTACATCCCTGTTTCACTTTCTCTCTGCCTTTTCTGTCAGCACCGTCACATTTTCTTTTTATTCTTATTTTTAATTTCTTTCTGGACTCATAATTTAAACTATCTTTATCAGTTTACCCTTTTTCTTTATTTTTAAAAATTCTAGTTCACTTACTTTTCTTTCCTCTTTCCCTCTAGCATCGCTTATCATCAGTTTGAAAACATTCTTTTATAACAACTTCCGACTCACTCTCTCTCTTTCTCTCTCTCTCTTTCTCTCTCTCTCTCTTGTAATATCTCTATTTTTTTCACTCCCTAACATACTGCCCCTCCCCTCTGCCTTCCATCACCCCATTTCCTTCCCTTTCACCTGGCCAGTGAGGAGCGACAGGGGAGATGGATGTTGAGTGTCTGTGGTCGGATAAATCAATGTTGCACAGGACCCAGAGACTATACAGGCACAGTCACGGTCCATAGTTCCTTCCCAACTCCTATCATTTTGAACCGACGTATTTAATCTCCTCATTTGTCTGAACTATCACGTTTGCGAGTGATAGCTTTTCTCACTCGGGCCGTTTGTGTGTCTGTCTGTAAAGGGAATAAAATATGAAGACTGCACTCGGCCAGAAATATCATATATCCAAAAAGAGGAGATAGAGAGGAGGAACAGCAATCAAGAACGAAATCGCAGGAAAGGAGAAACTGTCGTGATGATGACTACGACAATAATACAACACCTACGATGCCTTACGACATGACCTCACCATTGAACTGGACTATCACCAGGGTCACTAATAGTATTCATTAATTCATCTAATGAAGGTATACTGTCATGAATTCCTTCGATAATCACCATAGAAGTCTTTTAATCACCAAATTTTATTGTGATTACTCCTGCAGATTACTCCATCAGATTCTGAGAAAAGAATACTGACCCTGAGTGGTAAGCATTAAAATAAGGTTAACATTCTGCAAAAGACGACTCGTATTTTAAGGAATATCATCTGCAATTTTCTGCGTGAGGACAGCAGGCATCAAATACACTAAACTTCATACATAATAGAATCATTTCCCACCATATGCACTGTAGTACATATTGTGAGTATCTTTTTTACAATCAATAATATCAAAGTCTGAAAATAAGAACAAATTCAACTCGGAATGGTCCACATTACTGTGTTGGAACGTGTCAGTCAACCGGGGCTCTTCAGCAGCTGTGAGTGACTGGCAATTATCCGGAGCGTCAGTGATGGGATGAATTTTGGGCTCTGACAAAGCTGACGAATTGAAGGCCACAAATTCTTCCAAACGATAGTGTAAAATACCGTCAATACTTGGGAGTTTGTTTCGTAGTACAGTTTGAAGGAAATAGTAGCCTTCAGATCCAGATTAATATACAGTACTTTATTTCAAAGTATTAAACTCAAATGCAGTAAAACCTTTTACATCTTTCAATTATCTTTCAATTGTCTTGAATCACCATCGACATTTCTGGACAATTTATTTTCAAAATATTGTACGGATATCGAAATGCATCTCAGATTATATTTAGTTCCGCCCTTCCTCGAGGGTAAATCTCTAACTATCATGCCGCAAAGGCGACCAGTTGGGCTTAATACGCAATATCTCTGCAAACTACACACACAGGCAGCACGAGGAAAGGTAGCGAGTCACAAAACTGCTCAAGAGGACTGTACATATTTACACCACCTACTTATTTATCTCTCTCCAACGACTGGGAATGCATAACCCTAAAACTATTCACCTTTTCGCCTCTCTTTCCCTTCCAATCTTTTGTCTCCAGCGATGAGCCCAGGTCGTCGTTCGTCCTGGGTAGTCCCACCTGTGTGCCGGAGGGAGTTGGAGCCTATAAATTTCAGAGCATCACGGCCTTGTTCGACCTGAGGAACACTTTTAAGTTTACTCGGGCCGGGTTTCCTATCCTTGGGGCGACGGAGAGAAAGGATGCTTCAATCTCTCTCTTCACACACACTTCAGTCTATCATTCCATTCGTCTTTTCATTCTCTCCGCCTGCTCTTGGCTTCAACTCTACATTCTTAAACATCCATCACTCTCTTCTTTTCCTTTCCTTAAGCACTTTCTCCTGTCTCTTCCATCTAGTCTGTATACTTCCTCTAACCTCCTCTCCTCTCTCTCTCTCTCTCTCTCTCTCTCTCTCTCTCTCTCTCTCTCTCTCTCTCTCTCTCTCTCTCTCTCTCTCTCTCTCTCTCTCTCTCCTCCACACCTTTAATAAAACACATTGTTATTTCGGGTGTTCCTTCCCTTCCCATCCCTACAGGCCCTCCACTCGTGTGTTGAACATCTCGCAAGGGGTCACCAGCTTTGCATAGGACGCCACTCGACTCTTATCCTCCACTCAAGGAAACTGTTATGTAATGGTGTTTGGCCAAATTCGAGCGAGCACAGGCAGGAAGGGAAGGAAAGGCTTTAAAGTAACTGGTTGACAAATACAAACTAGAGACAAGTGTAGAAATACTTCAGGAACAAAACACACACTGTACAAGTAGTGAAAAGGCAGACAGACCAGAGAATGAGTAGGTAGCGAGGATCACAGGTGAATAGCGAGTAATCTGGTTCCAAACAGCAGCTCAATAGTGTATTATTTACTCTCTAATCCGTCTGACAGAAGTGGGGATAAAAGAGTATCCAACAGTTCTCAAGGTTGTGGTAAAGGAATTGTGTCTTTAACTTATTCTCTCTCTCTCTCTCTCTCTCTCTCTCTCTCTCTCTCTCTCTCTCTCTCTCTCTCTCATACACATACAAGTATACATATGGGACCACAAAGGATCATTCATGCCTTGGTTGTTGATTTGGACTGTTACTTCTGTTTCATTCTCTCTCTCTCTCTCTCTTTCACACACACACACACACACACACACACACACACACACACACATTCACACGCATCCACATATTGTAAACATTCACATATGCACGATCACACACAAACACTCACACAGAGGACCGATTATAATAAACTACAGCTCACGTTTCGCCGCACGCACGGTAATAAACACTCACATTACTTTCATCATTCTACCTACAAATAAAAAAAATATGTTCACGCACACAACACACGCACACACACACACACAGACAGAACATGCACGCACACACATACACACACACGCCGGCAAAACCTTCCCTCCATACTTAACATTACTTACCCAACCAACCACATATCATATTATGCCCACACCAACACTTTCCATGTAAATAAATAAATATCTATACGAGTCCTGTAAATTATCCCTTACAACAGCCGGTAAATAAACTAGAGGCTGTAAATCGAGGGGGACGGGACAGGACGGCGAGGGGCGGGGGGCGGGGGCGGGGGCGGGGGCTGGGAGGGGCGTGCAAGGGGAAATTTGTGAGTGGAATTCATGAAGGAAGTTTCTGGAGTTTATTACGAGGAGACGCACTGATACGGCCTGAGGTGGGGAAATTGAGTGGGTGGGGGAAAAGACAGCAACACTGGTGGTGGTAGTGGTGGTGGAGGTGAAGAAAGTAAGAGAGGGGTGGAGACAGAAAGTGGTGAAGGAGGAGGTAAAAAGAAAATAGTGGTGGTGGTGATGGTGGTGGTGGGAAGGGTAAAATGAGGGTGGTAATGAAGGTGGTTGAAGAAGTAAAAGAAGGACTGAGGTATAAAGGCGAAATGAAGAGTTTTCGAGTTATATAAAATACTGCTTGAGGGTCAGGACAAAATATTTTCAACTAGCACCAGAACAATTAAACTTTACGAGACTGCTTGACTCAACTATTGTTTGTATTCTAGAAATTGAGGGAAACTATAGTAATGTAGAAGATTCCTCATCTAACAATCTTTTCAACAGGAGAAATAAAGGGAGGTGGGGAAGAAAATGATGGGGAGGGGAAGGGAAGAAGAGAGGTAGAAAAGATGACAAAGGGAAAAGGGAAGCAAGAAGAAAAGAAGGGAGGGAGAAGGAAGGAAGGGGGAAGAGAGAAGGAAGGAAGGAAGGGGGAAGAGAGAAGGAAAGAAAGAAGGGGAATGAGAAAAGAAAAACAAGGAAATTAGGGGTTGGAGAGGAAAATAATATAGTGTGTGTTTGAAGAGGGAAACGGTGTAGTGTATATTTTGCCTCGATCCCTTCCACTTTCTACCTCAACTTGGTTTATGGTGTTTGCTTTCCATTATGATAAATACTCAAAATTACATGAACCTGCCTCTATACAAGGCCTTCCACTCTCTACCAACGCCGCACCACAACCACAACACACGTCACCACACAATATGGCACCACAACACGCCAAACCACACGACGTCACACCACACGAACCTACATTGCCCTATACCACGTAACACCATGCACAACTCGCGACCCCAAAGTTACACCTCACCGAACACAGCACCACACAACACCTAACAGAGCTGCATTACATCCATCACCGCACACACACTACACCCACACCCACACCCACACCCACACACACACATGCACTTGCCTCCTACACTCACACTACCCTACATCCACCACATACTAACTTCAATATCCCTCCCTACATCACCCTGTTACCCATGCATCCACGTCCCTGCAAACATAAACAAGGGTACGTTTTTGTCCTCTCATCTCAATTTATGTTCATCTGTTTGCTTATCTGTCCTTGTTTATGTCTGAATTGTCGCTTATATCCCTGTATGGTGTGCCCTTCCGTTCATTCTATCTCTCCTACCCGTCTTCTCTCTCAATTCCCCTCTCCTACCACTCGTTTCTCCTACCCGTCTCCCGTTTCCCTTACCCATCCTTTATCTCCCATCTCTCCTCGCCTTCTGTTTCCCCCGTCCATCCGCTAAATGTTTGTCGAGGTAGGCCTGTATAATTGGTGGTTTGTGTCTTTGTGTTTCAAGTGTTATGCTGTGGGGGGAAAGGGGATATGATAATATTAATGAGGTTGGGGGAGAGGGTACAAGTCATAAGGGTTTGAGAAGAATGATAGCACGAAGATAAAATGGGAAGAATATAGAGAACGAGTGGGACTGAAGGTGATTTGGGTTAGGGTGGAATGTGGTTAGGAGGAGTGAGAGCGAGAATAGAGATGGGTCATGGAAACCTGGTAGGGTGGGATAGGGAAGTGGGATGGAGAAGACGTATAAGTGGGGAACAGGAAGAAGGAACGAGGGTCAAGGGTGTGAGAGGGTGTGGAATGAGGCTAGGAAGCTTAGAAAGGCTAGGGTTGAGAGGTGCAAGGATTTAGGGCTGTGTAAACGGGAGAGTAGGGAGGACAAGACTGAAGGAAATGCCAGGGACTAGGAATGGGAGGTGCCCGAGCTCAGGGAAGAGAGGACAGAGAAGGATATGAGGGGAAATATGAGGAGAGAGTTGCAGGGAGGTGAAGGAAGGCAAAAAAGAGAGGAAGGGAGGGGAGGATACGGGATGGGGTGGGACGTTGAGGATAGGGGATGGGAGGGAGGGTAAGAAGGGAGGTAACAGTAAGCTAAATAGAATGTCCGGTGTTCGCCTGCATAGGGGAGGCGAAGGAGAGGGCGAGAGGAGGAAAGGGGGAGGAGGTAGAGGTGTAAAAAGTAGAGAAGAGTTAAGGGGAGATGATGAGAACATAGGAGAGAATGTGATGGTGAGGATGAGGATTGAAGAGAGGAAGTGGCAAGGGAACATAAGCTAGATAATAGATAGAAAAGGGTGGAGGATACGATAACGTGAGATAATGGGGATTGATTAAAAGGTGGTGGTGCGAAAAGGTACCGAGTATAAAGTGTGGAGAGAAAGCTGAAGTGGAGTGAGGTATTTATGATGGTGGTGGTGGTGGTAGTGGTGTGAAGATGACAATGGGGAAATAATGAAAATGTGGGAGATAATGGAGATAGGGGGATAGTGACAGGCTAAATGAAAGAAGAGGAATGATGATAAAAGAGAGAGAGAGAGAGAGAGAGAGAGAGAGAGAGAGAGAGAGAGAGAGAGAGAGAGAGAGAGAGAGAGAGAGGGAAGGAAGAAAGGGGTGGGGGGTGGCGTGGGTGTGCGGGCAGGGGACATATCCTGTTTCATCTGGCGCCAGTAATAACACATATGAGCGTGGTGGGGGTGTGGCGTGGCGTGGCGTGGCGTGATGTGGGGCTGGTAGGTTGGGTGTATTGGTGTGTTATGAGGTGGGTGAGTTGTGTGATGTGGGGTGAGTGATCTGAGGTAGTTTGGTGTAGAGTTGGTGAGTGGGTGTGGTGTGTGGTGGGTATAATTAGGGTGTGTTGTTGCAGGGTGTTACGGTGTGTTGTGAGGTGGGTAGAGAGGGGTGAGTAAATTGAGTTGGTGTGGTGTGGGGCTGGTTGGTTGGTGTGGTGTGGGGCTGGTTGGTTGGTGTGGTTAGATGTGGGATGTTAAACTGTCATTTGTTGTATATTATGTTGTGTGCTGGTCTGCTATACTGCTTTATGCTGAATGTGGCGTGGCTGGGCGTGTTTTGTTGTGCATGAGTATTTTTTTTCAAGATGTTTGTGGTTTAAATGAAATTGTCATAATCTCTATCTTAGTGACATTAGTGCAGTGTGACTCTCTCTGTTGGATATTACCTAGAGAAAATGTTAATGGTCGTCAACTGTCGTTAAACTTGTATTCAAGGTATTTATAATTGGTAATTGGCCTAGTTCCTTTCTTTACAGTCATCCTGAACAGTTTACTTATCTGACTGAATACTTAGGCACAAACTAAGTCTAACTATTGTGTCTCCTTACTTAATGAAAAAAAAAATCCGCGTAAGTGAGAAGCTAATGCTGTACACAATTTTACGTCAACATTAAATAGCAGGACGCTGACACATTAGGTCAGTTATATCCTTGCGAAAGAGTTTTAAAAGTTATAATGTTGCATGCATAATAAATACTATGATAAGTTGCGAAATATTTGCTCATAATTACACGCAACATGGTTTTTAATACGAATTCTATACGATTCCTCGCTCATTAAAGCGCAACCATGCAAACATTGTCATTCATATACTGTAAATCTTTAAATTCACAGACTTCTATAGTGTAAAGTGATGTGTAGTAAATTCATAGTCTTCAATAAAATAAAGATATAATATATATACACACGTACTCGCACCCGACCAACACATTCTCTCTCACACTTCCACACACATTCTCTCTTTCGTACAAACACGAACTCACAGGCAAACTTGTATGGGAAATGGGCGTGAGTGGGTCAGTTTGTGTTGGGAACAAAGGCACCGAGGTCCACTCTAACTCAGCACCGTCCTTCTTTGTCCCAGCGGTGACCTGTGATGGCGTGTGTGGTGGCACGAGGGTAGGAAGGCAGGCAGGGATAGGATGGAAGATTGATAAGACGCCAGGGAAGGATGGCAGAGGAAAGAGAAGAGGGTGGCTAGGAGGGGAATGGCAGAAGACAAGGTGGTCATTGAGAGGGTGGCAGATGAGGTGGAGGTGGGGAGGGGAAGATAGTAGAAGTCTGGGGGAGGATAGAAGAGGATTGGCTGATTAGGGAGAGGGAAGCAGGGGAGAGGGTGGGTAGATCAGGGAAAAAGTAATAAGAGAGACGGTGGCAGACGAGCAAGGAGGCAAAATAGAGGATGAATAAAACAAGGTGAGACATGAAGGAAAGGGAACCCATAAAACCTCGTGGGGGTCGGTCAGTGAGAGACAACTAGAAAGACTGAATTATATGAAAATTACAATAAGATGCTTATACTAATTAATTGAAAATTTGATTCAACCAATTCCACATTATCCAAAATTCAGGAGGAATGTTTGTGTAATGATGCAATCAAGAATAGCCTACACTACAAGTCAGACAAACACAGATATTTTTATTCCACGTCTGACAAACACGGTTATGTTTATTCCACGTTAAAACAAAGACACATAAAAATATCGGAGAAATAAGACTCCCTAGTATTATCTCAAACAATCACATTACAGTTTATCTTCATAACCTAGCTTTAGGGACGATTCTTTTGCTGTTGAATCTGGGGCAAGTGATTCCTTCAATTTGTGCCAAACAACAGATCCCCTCTGAGTACCATTGAGAGCCGTCTGTTGTCTGGGATAGTTAGGAGGAATCAATAGCCTTCCAATTTACCATCCAGAGAATCTCCCCTCAAGCCAGATTGTATGATAAGAGAGTGATTCCAACAAAGCAAACACACACACACACACACAGACACACACACACACACAGAGACACACACACACACAGACACACACACACTCACATACACACATAAAGGAAAAACAACGCACACACACGCAAGAATGAAAAACACACACTAAAAAAAAAAAAGGCGGGGAATCTAAAAGTGAAAAAAACAAAAACAAGATCAAACTGAATCGCCGAAAGAAACCTGGAAAAGAGACGCGAGGAGCAGGCAGAGGACAAGGAGAAAAGGAGAAGAAATAAATAAGGTTGGAAGGATAGAACGGAGGACAAGGATGGGGAGAGGAAATAGGTCATTGTGGGGAGGAGAGGGAGAAAGAGAGAGAGAGAGAGAGAGATTTAGACGGTGGGCATGTATTGAAGGAAGCTGCTGTGGGAATGATGGTGGTGAGGGAAAGAGGAATGGAATGACAGAGAGGAGATGACTGAGTGAGTGAGCGAGGGGTAGAAAGGGAAAATTGGAAACAGAAAACGGAGGGAATGAGGGAAGAGAAAAGGGAATAACAGTGAAAGAGCTGAGGAAGGAAGGATGGAGAGAGAGAGTGTGGGTGGGAAAAATGGGAGGGAAGAAGGAATAGTAATGGAAGGGAGTGTATACTGGAAAGAAGAGGAAAAGAAGACAGGAAAATATGCGTATACGTAAATCAGCTGTTTGATAAGAAAATAATGTAAATACGAGGAGAAAAAAGAAGAATGGAAGAGGGGAAAGATAACTGAAAGAATATGTAAGAGAGAGAGAGAGAGAGAGAGAGAGAGAGAGAGAGAGAGAGAGAGCAGAGTGGACAGGTAAGAGATAACGGTATGAGAGGCAAAATGGAAAAGGGGAAGGGAGAGGGAAAGGAGAGAAAAGGAGGTAGAGGACAGACAGAGGGGGATGAATTTGAGATTAGCATGACATGAAAACAAAATATATGTAGGAGAGAAATTGAGTGATGAAGACGTCTGAGTGAGATGGTGAACTGGCTATACTGATCATTTTATTCAGGGTTAAGAAGGATGTAATATGAAAAGAAAGGAAGAAAGGAAGAAGGAAGAAAGGAACGAAGGAACGAAGGAAGGAAGGAAGGAAGGAAGAAGGAAGGAAGAAAGGAAAGGAATAATATATTAGAATATATTAGAAAAAAAATAGGTAAGGCAGGGCAAAGACAATGAAGGGACCAATTAGAAGGAAACGGAAAACTGGGACGATATGGGAGAAAAGAAAAAAAGGAAGTAAAGAGAAAAAATATGAAATTGAGTTTAGAATAGGGAAAAAGAATAGTGAAATAAAAGCTAGGCATGGCAACGGAAAGAAAGGGATGAAGACAAAGAAAAGGGACAGGATGATAAGAGAAAGGAAAGGTAACTAATAAAAATGGAACAGCAAGGGAAGAGTGAACAAGGGAAAAAGGAGTATTGGAAAGCACAAAAGCGCAAGCATTAAATATGAGAGAGAGAGAGAGAGAGAGAGAGAGAGAGAGAGAGAGAGAGAGAGAGAGAGAGAGAGAGAGAGAGAGAGAGAGAGAGAGAGAGACTACTAATTGGCCATTTTCCCAGTCCGTCAAAAGATCAATGCTATCTGGTCCGGAAGCTTCCTCCTTCTCCCCCTCCCCCCTCCCCCCAATAAAAAAAGAAAAAAAATATATAACCCTCTCCCCATCCCATCCCAGACCCAGTCCCAGTCCCAATGGAAGCCTGTCAATACAACAAAATTAAATTCCCGCACGACGAGTTTGCTCCTAAGTGACGCAAAGTTGGCGCCGCATGGGTTTGTTTACATTCAATCAGCTGATCCGGGGCGGCCAGAGTTTATCCTCGGTATTTTCTCGTCTTCTGGCTGGCGGCCTCGTGAGCGGGAGTGAGGAGTGGGACGAAGAGTGGGGAGTGGAGAAGGGAGTGGCTAGTTGGACGGAGAGTGGGGAGTTGGACGGAGAGTGGCTAGTTGGACGGGGAGTGAGGAGTGGGACGAAGAGTGGCTAGTTGGACGGGGAGTGAGGAGTTGGACGGAGAGTGAGGAGTGGGACGAAGAGTGGTTAGTTGGGGGAGTGGTTAGTTGGGGGAGTGGGAAGTAGGAGGGGGAGTAGGAAGAAGGAGGGGGAGTAGGAAGTAGGAGGGGATGAGAAGAATTTAGAGGAGAAAAATAAAGGGGAAATGAAAGTGTGATAAGGGTTGAATAAATGATGTACACAGGAGGTAACAGGTTGAGATGAACGATATGAATGGAGAAAGAATATGAGTAAAGATAATAAAAATGTGAAAAGGAAAAAAAATAACGATAAGGAAACAGCAATGAAAGAGAGGGTATAAAATTAGGAACAGAATCAATGAGGCGAATAAAGTAGAAATGAGTAAAGAGTAAGGGAAAAATAAAAAAAAAAGTCAGTGAGGGAAAGATATTGTGGAAAAGGGGATCAGGAAAAGGAAAGCAAAGGGAAATTTCGAGACACAAACAGAATGGGAAAAAGGAGGAGATGAAAAAAGGAGGGTATGAGGTAAAATATGGATAAAGGAAAGAGAAGATGACATTTTGAGAGGAAATGAAAAGGAAGTGAGAAGCAGAGGAACAGAACAACAACAAAAAATAAATAACAAAAAATATTATTATTATTATTAATAATGATAATAATAATAATAATAACAATAACAATAACAATAACAATAATAATAATAATTATAATAATAATAATAATAATAATAATAGTAATAATAATAATAATAATAATAATAATAATAATAATAATAATAATAATAATAATAATAATAATAATAATAATAATAATAAATAACAATGTAATCAGTTTATCAAAAGATCGAGTATCAACAAGAAAATATTGCAATACCCAAGTCGATCAATATCCTCAAACGCAGCCTGAGTGATGGAAGAAAACAAGAGCCACAAACACTGGGTATACAGGGAGGGGTGTGAGGATCTGAAAACTGCTTAGTCCTCTCTCCACTTCCCTTTCATCTCCCCCACTTTCTTCCTTTTTTTTTTATCTCTTCTTCTTTTTTTTATCCATCCCTACTCTTTCGTCTCCTACCTACCTACCTACCTTGTCCTGCATGCCTGCCTACCTACCTTGTCCTGCCTGCCTGCCTACCTACCTGCCTGCCTACCTACCTACCTACCTACCTCGTCCTGCCCTTGATATACAGGTTTTCTTGTAACTCATTGATTTTGTTTTATTTTTCTCGTTTCCCTTCCCTTTCCTTTCCTTCCCTATGGTCTCCTGTCTTTCATTCTCTTTTTCTCTCCCTTTCATTTTTCTCTTTCTATCTCTCTCACCACAAGAGCACACACACACAAAACCAAATAAAAACAAACACACACATAACCAAACACAACAAACCAAGCACACACACACACAACCAAACACAAGAAATCAAGTACACACACACACAACCAAACGCAACAAAAGCACACAAACACACAACCAAATAAAAAATAGACACACACACACACACACACACAACCAAACACAACAAACCAAGCACACACACACACAAACAAACGCAACAAAAGCACGCACACACACACACAACCAATGGCAACAAAAGCACACACACACACAAAAGCCCTTACCAAAGCCATCCCTCACTTTTATCTCCTTCGTGCCTTGCCCAGTGTAACTTCCATTTCCTATTACTAGATACAATTTTCCGATCCCTCCCTCATAATTCGTGGGTGGGAGTGGGGGTGGGGGTGAGGGAGTGTAAAACGGTGAGGAGAGGAGAGTGTGAGAGATAGAGGGTGGAGGGAAGAGAGATAGAGGGTGGAAGGAGGAGAGAGGAGAGAGAGAGTGTGTGTGATAAAGAGAGCGAGGAAGGAAAGGGTTGGCGAAGAAACAAAGACAGAGACTTGAGGGAACAGTGAAGGACGTAGAAAGCGTTTAGAATTGAAGGAAATACATCTGGTCGGGGAATAGAAGAAAAGAGAGTGAGAGGTGAGGAGGGAAGGGGGCGAGAACAAGTGAGAAATGAACAGAGGAGTGGAGGAGAAAAGGAGACTGAAGGTAAGGGAAAAATAAGAAATGGAGGGAAGAGGGAGAAAACAGAAAGACCATGGTAAAGAGAGGAAAAGAAACTGAATGTAGGGAAAAAAAGAAAAGAAATGGGTAGGTGGAAAAAAGGGTTAGAAGAAATAGGAGAAAAAGAGATAGAAAGGGAGGGAGGGATATATGACAAGAAGAAAGAATGGATGTGAAGGAAACGGATATTAGGTACAATACAAGCTAAGGGGAAGGATATGATAAAGATAAGGGGTAGGGAAAAGGATGATAAAGGAGGTAGGTAGATAGGAGAAGGAAACTGCAAGCGAGGGGAAAGGTGAGAGTATAGGGGAAAAGGAAAAATAAAACTGAGAAGAGAAGTAAAGCAATATATATATATATATATATATACTGTAGAATTAAGAAAGATGATAAAAGTGGAAAATGAAGGGGAAAGACAATAACAGATGGGAGTGTGTGTAAAGGAGTAAGAGCAAAAAAGTGAGAAACGATTTGGATGAGCAACAAGAAGAAGAAGAAGAAGAGAGAAAAGAAGACAGGGAACAAATGAGGAACGAGGAGGTGGGCAAAGAAGGAAAAAGGTAAGGAGTGAAAATGACCAGAGGTATAACATAAGAAAGAAAGGAAGGAGAAACAAAAAGATAACAAAAAGAGAGAGAGAGAAAAAGGATTGTGTTGTGGGAAAAATTGTGGAGATAGAAAAACGGAAGGAAAAAAGATGATGATAATGATGATAATTAGGAAGAGAGGAATGATCAAATTTAGATACTGTAACTGAGTTTTAGAAAATATAAGAAATGAGACAGAGGAAGGGATGAAGAAACTGAGAGAGAGACAAAAGAATGATAGATATGGAAATTGATAAACACACAAACAGATAGATAGATAAGGAGGGAGAAAAGAAGAAGACGATATGGGAAAGGAGAGTGAAGTATAGAAGAAAAAGGGAAGAATGAGAGAGGAGTAAAAGAGAAAAGGAAAAAGACTAATCGAGAAAAGAGAGGGAAGAAAGAGAAAAGAGAAGAATAGCGACAGCGGGGGGAAAAGGAGAAAGGAGAAGAGAATGGGAAAAAGGAGAGAAAGAGAGAGCGGTATTAGAAGATAGGAGAAAGAAGGAGAGCAGAATTAGAAGATAGGAGAAAAAAGGAGAGCGGAATTAGAAGAAAATAGAAAGAAGAAGAGAGAGCAGAATTAGAAGAGAGGGGAAACAAAGAGAACATAATTAGAAGAGAAGGAAAAGAAGGAGAGAGGAATTAGAAGAAAGGGGGAAGAAGTAGAGCGGATTTCTAAGCGAGGGGAAATAAGGAGATATAAATTAGAAGAGAGGGGGAAGAAGGAGAAGGAATTAGAAGAGAGGGGGAAGAAGGAAAAGGAATTAGAAGAGAGGGGGAAGAAGGAAAAGGAATTAGAAGAAAGGGTGAAGGAGAGAGGAATTAGAAGAGAGGGGAATGGAGAGAGGAATTAGAAGAGAGGGGAATGGAGAGAGGAATTAGAAGAGAGGGGAAATAAGGAGAGAGGAATTAGAAGAGAGGGGGAAGAAGAAGAAGGAGAAGAGAGTGAGAAGAGAAAGGGGGGAAAAAGACGCCTTCACAGATGGTCCAAGTTACGCCGTTTACACTGCTTCTTCAGAGCGCCAAATGGTCAAAGTTAGTGTGGTGTTCAGTAAAGAAATGTGACACGCAGGATGGGATAACTGGGGAGAGGGAGACACTGAAATACAAGATCTCCCATGACAGCCTCGGGCGACCACACGACGAGGAAGGAGAAGCAGAAGGAGAGGGAGACAAGCTGAAGGAGGAGACAAGGTGGAGGAGGAGGAGGAAACAGGAAAGAGAGGGAGGAGGAGGAGACAAGGATGGAGGGGAGGGGAAGGGAAAGAGGTAAATAAGAATACATGGTGGGTGAGAGAGAGGAAGATGAAAATGCAGAAAAATATTGATAATTCACTAAACACAGACAGGCACATGTAAACGAAATAATAACGAAATAATGATATTGTATCACACTAAAGCATAATAAAAACAATATAAGAAAGTATCTCAACTTAAACTTAGGTAAATATGTAAATAAGTGAGTATTTGCATATAATAAAAAAACACCTTCCAATTCTCCATTAAGATTCGCTCTGAAGCATATACTCTAATGAGCTAATGAACCTTAGAATATTTTGCTCGTGTTATATTTCAGAAAGGTGTTCCTGGAAAAGCTACGTGTGTCTGCCTGTCTAGTAGAGGGGAAGGGGTGAAGCCGACACTGTCACACACACACACACACGCACACACACACACACATTCTCTCTCATTCTCTCTCTCTCTCTCTCTCTCTCTCTCTCTCTCTCTCTTTCTCTCGTCCATTTTCACCTCCATACTTTGAATTGACAATATCCTATTTATCTCTCCAATTACCTCTTGTTTCCTCCTATCCTGCATCATCATCGTCTATGTTTTTGTCCTTCATTTCTGTTCTCCTTATCCATCTCCTCCTCCTTAATATTTTCCCTTCACTCCTCTTGCTTGCATCAATAAACATCACTTTCTCCCTCTCAATCAAAGAGTCAGGAATAACCAACGCTCTTTGCTTTCTTTTCATTTTTTCTCGTGTCCCTTCCCTCCCCCAAGTTGCTAGACCACTTCATCGCATTCGTCTCTCTCTCATTTCCTCTCATTCCCTTCAACTGTGGCCTCATTCATCTTTATTCACTCCCACTCGTCACGTTCCCTTTCCTCTTATCCCATCTCTTTGCCATTTTCTTCTCCAAACAGCTAGCCTTAACCTCCTAACCTTTCCTTCTGATCTCATTTCTTCCATTTCCTCTCTTTCACTTTCCTCCACCACACCCCCCCTCCTCCTTCTCCCCGTCCAACCTAATTTTTCTGTTCTCTCTCCCTTCAGCATCATCATCATCATCATATTTTCCCCCATCCATCTCTTTCGTTTCTGCCCTACAAGGTCCGCCGTGATCACCGGTATTAAGGATCAGATTCCATCGAGATCACGGCCTTTGCTCGAATACATCAGACTCCCTTTCATGCACCAGCTCTCAGTTCCCTTTGATGTTGTCACTGGAGTTGGGTCGTGTTGACGCTGCTCGATCATGACCTATTAAACTGGCACTTTTGAAAATATGAATTAGAGGCCGAGAAAAAGTTGACCTGTTTTATATATAATAATAAAAAAAAAAGTATACGCAGTCCGGAGAGTCTGTGTTCATGCGATGGTATTAAATTATTGCAGAAAAATATTCAAGATGTAATAATAGTATCGTCAAAGCAGAAATTAATATTCAAATATATATATATATATATATTATATATATATATATATATATATATATATATATATATATATATATATATATATATATATATATATATATATATATATATATATATATATATATATATATATATATATATATATATATATATATATATATATATATATATATATATATATATATATATATATATATATATATATTTGTTATGTAAAAATGATTTTTCCATCCGAATAAGGGGTAGGAAAATGATGTCAAAATATACATTACAGTAGTTATGGCAGACGTGTTGCATATAATGTTAATTGATCATCGGGATACTGTGATTATTCCTTTCTCTTATTATACATTCATTGGTCCAACTTTAATCATCTTAATAATTTAAACATTAGAAACTCATAGTTAGGTTCCTTATTCTTTAGTTCTCAGTGAGTATATATTTCAAACACAATTTTATTTTTACGTATACACCATTTAATTCTACCTATTTATCATATTAACTTTCATTTAGCGAATTGTTTTACTTCCTACGTACCATTACTATATTTCGCCTTTAACGATAAACTGGTAACTTATATACAATATCATTTTACTGATCATCATATAATTATTTTCTAAACCACCATCGCTACCTCCTCGTTACGTTACCATCATCAACAGTAACAGACAGTAATAATTTGTTACTGTTACTACTCTCGCTTAACCATCAGTGTATACCAGACTGTATAATTTGTCTGAGTGTGTGTGTGTAAGTGTGGCTGTCAGTCTGTATATTTTTCTATTCGTGTATGTGTGTATTTGTCTGAGTGTGAGTGAGTATGTGTGCCTGTCAGTCTGTCCATTTTTCCATCTGTTTGTGTGTCTCTCTCTTTCAATCCTCTCTTTGTTTTATCGGTAAGCTTGTTTATGTATCCACCTATCTTTGTATCTTTGTGTGTGTCTGTCTATTTAACTCAATTTCTATTTGTATGTCTGTCTCTCCCTTTCAATCCTCTCTCTGTTTATCGATCTTTACCTGTCTTTGTATCTTTGTATCTATGTAACTCTATTTCCGTCTCAGTTTGTTCTTCTTCTATTTCTGTCTTCATCTACAAACGAGATGGTACGTATTCCCCACAATGATAACAGTCGCTATGAATTACTGCTCTCACTAAAAAATTAATAATATTAATTAATAATATCAAAAATTAATTTAAAAAAATAAATAGATCCAACCGTGACCAAACATCTCACACGCACACGCACACGCACACGCACACACACACACACACACACACACAAAGAGAGAGAGAGAGAGAGAGAGAGAGAGAGAGAGAGAGAGAGAGAGTCACCAGGTGGCTTCGTAACCTTACCTACCGCAATTTCTCAGAGTGCAGGGAATGGATGCTAGATGGAACGAATTTCTCTTCCTCATGCCCTACCTTCTGACCGCTTCTTCTTCTTCTTCTCCCCCCCCCCTCTCTCTCTCTCTCTCTCTCCTCACTTTTCATTCCTTTGTTCATATTTTATCTTCTTTCTTTTTCTTTTTTTTGTCCTCCATCTCCTCCTCTTTTTACCTGTTTTACTTTCTTCTCCTCATTCCCTCTCCTCCTCCTCCTCCTCCTCCTCCTCTTACCCTCCTACGTTACATACTTGATGGGCTCACTGGGCAAACTTTCATCCCTTTAATTATTCGTTACCTCTTCCCCTCATCGTCGCTCTCAAATAATTCAAACAGAAAGAACTGCCATTTTATTTTTATTTTTTTTTACGTAAGAAACACCACCGCCGCTAGAATTGACAATCGATCCAACACCAGACACAGCACTTCCTATTACCGACTCTGTGTTAAAGTGGACCCTGTGATCGTGTATAAAAATTGGAGGCTTCTGATTCCTCCTGACTATGCCACGAAACAAGCTTCTTCCATATAGGTGGTGTTTCGTGGCATTATTTGAAGGCCTCAATAATTGTCTCCCAATTTTCTGAGTACATTATAGGATCTCTTAAGGGGGAGATACAGTGCTGGTAAATCTGGACCAACTGATTCCTACAAATAATTCTAAGCAACCGACCACATTTATATTTGTTAATCTGGTTTTGTTTCCCGACATACTTTGGAGGAATCAAGGCGCTCCAATGTAACAAGAGTGTATTCACCCTTAACTAGTACTTTATAATAACGGTCTAACATGTAATAAATATCATACTTAATCTATAATCAATACCTTCACGTACAGTCGCTTGCTAAATTATCAACGTTATATATACCTTGCTATTAACACATAAAATAAATAATTATTCCACAAGTAAATATTATAGTATATTCTTAGTTTAAGTTTTTTTTAGTTCACTTTTTCCTTCAGTGTCTGCATCACCATTATTTTCTTTTTTATATAACAATTCCCTTACGTGTAAACCAATATATCTTGCTTTACTCATAGCTTTGCTCATAAATATCAATCTATCTATCATGGAATCTATATATCTTAAAACACTATCATTCAATCACGGGCTTTACTCTTTCATCTTCATCTCTGTTTCTTTACTGTTGTGTTTCTGTCGATGACTCAATTATTATATTGTTTTTCAATGTTAGGATTACGTTTTTGTTTATCTACCAATCAACACATGTACTAATTACATAGCTGTACTGTACAACCCAATATATTATTATTATTATTATTATTATTATTATTATTATTATTATTAATATTATTATTGTTTAGTTTTATATTGATGGAGTAGTTTTAATCTTTGTCTCTGGATCTAAGCTTTACTGCCGCTATCGATTGGTCCATCAACCGTCTGGTCGACTAACTTTTCCCCCACAGACTCTCCCTCAAGGGTAAGATCTGCTTGGCCCTCAAACTTGGCCCAGGGCAAGGTCGGCTAATGATTGACTTGGCATCCGACCTCGACCAGCTCTTACTGACTTCTCTCTCTCTCTCTCCCGCTGCTGTCTACGTGAACTGTTGGGGGGAAATACCCGCCAGATGATGTATTATGGCTTAATGAAATTCCAGTGACTGGTGGAGCTCTCACAACCCGGCTCGAGTGAGAGGTGGAGAGCGGACGAGGGCCGGTGGAAGTGGGTAAAAAAGATGAAGCGAAAGGCAGGAGAAAATGAGCTGAAACACGAGAAAAGAGAATTGCAATTAGTTCATACACACACACGCACACACACACACACACACGCACACACACATATATATATATATATATATATATATATATATATATATATATATATGCAGAGAGAGAGAGAGAGAGAGAGAGAGAGAGAGAGAGAGAGAGAGAGAGAGAGAGAGAGAGAGAGAGAGAGAGAGAGAGAGAGAAGAGAGAAGACATGTTGAAGTAAGGCGAGGATGAGAGGGAAAGGAGAGGGACTAAAATGTGGAGGGAAGGAGAGAATGAGATATGAGGGAAGTGAGTTGTGAGGAGTTGGCAAAATGTATTATCTGGGGAGGGTGTAAAGTGTGTGGAGAGGGAAGGAGAGAGGGGCAAGAGAGAAAAGAAAAAAAAAAGAAAAAAAGAGAAAAGGAGAGTAACAGCGGAGAGAGAGTTCAGTTTGATTTAAGAAAACGATCATGAAATATGATATCAATACTAGGGCAGTAGTACAAATTGGATATAAAAAATAGAGAGATATTTTGAGGGAAAATAAGAGAAAAAAGTAACAGTATTCGATAACCGAGACGTGACAGGCATTATTCACTCTATACAATAATTATGCAATAAAAATACACTTTATATTTATGTATTAATTTTATCAACACCAAAAATGTTTAAAATGATGGAAAGACAATAAATCAGGCAAGAATCGTTGGACACATGAGATAAAACGATATATTCAGAAACAATACTTGTGGTTTATAAAATAATGTTCAAAATGGTGATCGAGATATCCAAATGTGTATTAAAGCTTTCAATGTCTACAACTGTACAATTAATAGCTGGATGGAATGATGATAAATAAATGATGATAAACAAATGGTGATTGAGTTATCTATATGTGTACTAAAACTTTCAATGTCCACGACTGTACAATTAATAGCTGGATGATGATAAATGACGATAAACACATGGAAGGGAATGAGGAATAAAGAAGACGGTACTCAGCCAGAAATAACTAATGATACTAAAGGGAATTTAACTGTAAAAGAGATAAAGACTTGCCCTTGGCCTGGATGACCCTGTAGATTGAGGGAAATGTCGATAGAAAAACAAGAGTACAGTGGAACAGGGAAACAAAAGAAAAATGAATGGGTGGTGTTCGAAAGGGCTCCCAAACCCTTAAAGCATTGCCCACAGCTTTGAAAATAAGTAATCAGAATACACACTATAGACTAACAACACGTAAATGGATAATTATCGAAAACTTACTTAATAATTATATATACCGGTACATATTGTTACACACACACACACACACACACACACACACACACACACACACACACACACACACACACACACACACACACACACACACACACACACACACACACACACACACAGACACACACACACACACACACACACACACACACACACACACACACACATAAAGAAAAGTATAATATGAACACTCGACATTTCCCCACCACCTCTCCCCCTCAAAGCTTACTTACTCCTCCATTCTTTTCCAGGCCGGGGTTCACTACACATTCCTGGAATACCGCACCAACCGGAATTGTTCACTTTTTTTTTTTCCAGCAGAGGCTGTCCAAACACTGGGACTGCTACGTACATAAGGCACTGAGGAGGACTCGTCAGGGTTCGAGGGTTTAACCACATCGGACTGTACAGGTAATTTGCTTTATCTCCTCTCCTAATTCTTTACCTGTGATATTTTAGGAGGCTATACTGTTTATTTCTTCCATTTTCATTATTTCTTCATCTGTGATAGTTTGGGTTTTATGGATTCTTTTTTATTCTCCTCTTCCATATCGCTGTAATAGTTTTGTTAATTAATTTCTACTAAGATAATTGAGGAAATATGACATCTTCCCCTCAATATTCAAGATGTTATCTGCTTCAAATATCCAATCAAAGGGAAGAACTATTTTTTATTTATATTTCTTTTCCTTCCTTAGAATTCCAGATACAGCAAAATCCGTCATCTAAACTATCCATTTACCGGGATGTTATTTTTCTTTTATGATACACAATGCCTGTCAAACTGAAGCACACCTCTACGGTACTTATAGTTTCTTAACCAAATCCTCTCATCTTATATCATTGTATTTCCATATATATCTAATGTAATGTACTGATGTAATGAAGCACCAGGCGACTGTATATCTGCAAACTACAGTAGCCGCCACGTTACTGTACTTAATTAAGGACCATGTGATCGTGTGTGAGACTTGGTGGCTTCTGATTCCTCCTGACTATGCCACAAAAGAATCTCGCTCTATATAGGTAGAGTTTCGTGGCAATATTTGAAGGACTGCCTAACTTCCCATTGTCTGACTACATCACGGGGTCCCTTAATTAATAAAGTAGTACAGTGTTGGTAAATCTGGAGAAGCAGAATTCTCCAAACTATTCCAAGTAACAAAACATCATTATTTTAGTTCAGTTGGTCCCGTTTCCTGACATACTTTGGAGTAATCAAGTTATCAAGTGATCCACCTTCCCCTCTTAATTAATTGGTCTTACTAACTCTGCTATTCCTTTGACCATTTTCTCCTCCACACAATAAATAGTCTTTCTTTTCTTTCTTTTAATTAACTACAAATATACACCTTTTTATATGATAGCAATACGGCTTGTTGGATTTTTGTTTTGTATTTTCCCAGTCCTATTCCTCTTTTCATATCCCATTCTCCATCTGTTGCAGTTCCTATTGTGACTTTTATTCTTTATTCTATTTCCATTCTTTCTCTCCTTCTTTAATCTTCCTCCACATCTTATTTCTACTTTTCCTCTTCCACCTCCCCCCCTTCCCCTTCCCCTCCTCATCTTCCTCCATCCCTTCCTCCTGTTCCTACTCCTCCTCCACCTCTTCCACCACCTCTTCCTCCACCTCTTCCTCCACCTCTTCCTCCACCTCTTCCTCCACCTCTTCCACCACCTCTTCCTCCTACTCCTCCTCCTCCACCTCTTCCTCTTCCACCTCCTCCCTGTGTCTCATTAATCTTGTATCCTGATTAAAATGCCGTGCTGGGTGGATGGAGGCATGGAAGAAGGGGGGGGGGGGGGGGGGTGAGAGAGTGGAGGAAAATAAGGTGGAAG